>DWDX01005326.1:0-10626 GCA_018245675.1 Agara michaeli | reverse complement strand
CATCCAATTTACACCGACAATTAATTTCGACCAGCTTGTTCCTTCAGTACCCAGATTCTGAATGACGGACCACAAAAGCAATATGATGTTTAAAGTCATAAATTTGTAAGATAAAATGAAAATATATATATACTCCGAAGAGATAGAAAATTTTATTTGAATATGACCCAGAAACAAATGTTTATGGCGAGAAAAACCGCATAACTAGCATTCCGTAATGTATGAGAGACAGCGATATAAAGGATAACAACCGAGGCAAAAGAATAAAACGAAACCGACTGAAAGGCATTTTCAGAAAACAACTTGCAACTCTCGAAACTTGCCGATACCGTGTAGTTCTCCAATTGAATTTTCATCCAGTCCCGCTTTCCTTAGAATGGTAATAAAACTATTTTGCAACAAACTACCTTTTGCTTCGTGTTTGAAATGGAGACAAAGATCTCTGGTGTTGCATCTATCGGCGACTAATTGAGTTGTAATAAAATTAAAGTCGCCCAAGGAGCTCCGTCGAATCACAGCGTCTCAGATCTCGCTGCTAATTGTTGAAAAGGGGCACGTAATAAAACTGCTAGTCTTTGACGCAAAGAGGCCGCCTCGGGCGAATCGGGCGGAGCACATTTTAATAAATTAAAATCGCGCAAAATTCCCATTCCAATATCATTCTACTCTCGTTTTCGCTCTAGCCTCCGTTATTCGCTCGTCTTACGCTGATTCCATTTTGTTTTATATAGAGAGGTCGCCAATTTACTTAATATATTGCTCATTCGTATTAAAAACATTACTTGTATTTTTAAGATCCGAAAAATATGGTTACTTCTGACAAAATCTTATCTGGGACTATATTGTTACATGATCTTCAGTGTTTTCTCGTATAATATTTATTGTTTAGTCTATATTCCTGAACATTTAAATTTTCCTTTGCTGCCATTTATATATTGACATTTGTTCTAAAAACATACGAAAGAAAATAATGATTATTATATTTTGTAATATTTAAATTAGAAATCAATTTTCTCACGGTTGTGTTTTTGTTTTTCCAGGTGTTACTGATATCGCTCCAGCTCCTGGCGTGGCGGAGCGGCGCATCAGCTCTCGCGAACTGCCCCGGCGGTTGCAGCTGCAATGATGATACCCTGGTAGTCGTCTGCGAGGAGAGTCGCCTCGACGTTCTGCCTATCGCCCTCAATCCTTCAATACAACGACTCATAATCCGCAACAACAAGATCAAAACTATCGACAGCTCCATGCAATTTTATGCAGAATTGCAACACTTGGATCTATCCCAAAATCACCTCGTCAATATACCAACAAAGAGCTTTGCCTATCAGAAAAAGCTACAAGAATTGCACCTGAACCACAACAAGATATCGTCGGTGGGAAACACCACGTTTATCGGACTGAATTCGTTGACTGTTCTCAATCTGAAACGAAACTTCTTGGAAGAGCTGACCAACGGAGTGTTCGCTAACTTGCCGAGGCTGGAGGAACTCAATTTGGGACAAAATAGAATATCGAGAATAGAATCACGAGCTTTTGCTGGTTTGTCCGCCTTAAGAATTTTGTATCTTGATGACAATCAACTGAGCTCCGTGCCAACTCCTTCATTCAGCCTTTTAGGTAGCTTAGCCGAATTACATGTTGGCTTAAATGCATTCTCATTTTTACCTGACGATACATTCGCGGGTCTTAATAGACTTGCTGTATTAGACTTGAATGGAGCAGGCCTTTTTAATATTAGTGAGAACGCGTTTCGAGGTCTCCCTGGGTTGAGAAGTCTCAATCTTTTCGGGAATAGACTGAGTGTAGTACCTACGGAGCAACTATCGGGCCTTACGCGGTTGGAAGAATTATACATCGGCCAAAATGATTTTCTAGTGCTTGAAAGTCATTCCTTCAAAGGGTTGAAAAACTTGAAATTCATAGATGTAACCGGAGCCCCACAGTTAGAACGGATTGAGAAGGGAGCATTTGAAGATAACATGAATTTGGAAACCGTGATTCTGACAAATAACAAAAAATTAACTATTATTGAAGAATCATCGCTTTTAGGTCTGCCAAAACTCAGACACGTTTCGTTAAGAGATAATGCTATTGTAACGTTCAGTGAAGCAATCTTTGTTGGGAAGGAATTAAAGCAGTTGGACTTGACAGACAACCCTATTTTTTGTGATTGTCAACTCTTGTGGCTCCAACAGCTACTTAACGATAAGAGCAACTTTACTCAAATCCAATGTGCTAATCCCGAACACTTAAAGGATAAATATTTGAAAAACTTGAATGCTGATGACTTGGGCTGCGTTCTCCACGACACACGGCAGCAGACCATTATCTGCATTGTATTAGTCGCTTGTGTGGCCTTAATAGCAATCCTTGTTCTTATTGTGTATAGGTACCGTAAAAGTATGCAAGAAAAATTGAAGGACTACAAATGGAACAAGGGTCGCAACCTTGAATACCATAAGCCCATTTCCACCGAGGAGGATTGCATAGTGCGTGGCATTCACCCCTCGCAGTACCCCGCTCCCCCGCCGCACACCGCCGGCCTCAGGCCAATTCCTGTGACGGAACTGTAGCTAGAGCTTTACGCCTCCCCGAGCGTTTTCTTCATGTCAGGCGGCCAAGGCTCTACACGCCGGCCGCAACGCTCGGGAGGAGGCGGCGGCACGATGCCCGCCAACGGATTCACGTACATCGGTGGCGACGGACGATCGCACCAGCATCAGCCGCACACGTTGAACAACGGCGCACCCGCCCATCATCACCTCAACAACGGCTCTTTGCGCTCCTTACAGGACAAGAAAAACAACCGCAACGGAGTTGTTTGCCATCCTGAAAACTTTCAGCGAAACCTCGACACCCGTTACTCTAGAAAGCAGGAGAATGGCTACATGCGCAATTCAGAGACCGTGATCGGATTCCCTCGGGACAGGGACTACGAGCGGGACGCGCCGGACTACAGTGAACCGGAGTATTCTATTATCCCTGAGGCAGGCTACGGTCGGTCGCCGGACGCCTACCCGCGAGCCTGCAACCACTCCAACACCTTTAACTGTTGAGGGCGAGATATAAACTCTTTCAATCGTTTGTGATCTTGTAATGCTAGCAATAAACCTTCATTCTCTTGTTTTTCTATGAACGGACGCTAATGTGATGGACCGTAGTGCTCTAGAGCGGTTAGTGACTAGTTTATCGGGCCCGGTGTACGTTCGACCAGTGAGGACTATCATGTTTCGATTCGGTTTTAAAGAGTATCTTATTTGTAAATTATAAATTAAGTAGTGATGGATCTATTTTTCAATGAAATGTAGTTGGCGCGGGACGTTTGAAAGTGAGACTTTCGTCGAATCGAGGCGGTCGAATCATTGTACTGCAAGTTTCCATGCCGTAACGTACTTCGACTTGGTACCGACTGAAGGTAGCCAATAGATGCATATTACCGCCCGGGCAAGGACTCGGAGATCGAACGGAGCGCTACCATGATTCGAGCCGACCGGTAATCGTACAATGTACAGGCTAGTCGACTTAAGATTAGTACAGGGCGATCGCTCGATCGCCGACTATGATACTACATCATAACATGTGATTGTAATTTTCTTTGCCAAATCGGCAAAGCGTATTTTGATTTTGTACAAAAACCATTCCATGTCTTTTTAATGATATCTATTTTTTTTTTATTTATAAACGATTAAAGTAAGTGTGCGTTAAATAAGACACCAATATAAGAGGAAATATTAGAAATTAACGTGTGTAAATATATTTATAATATATTGAGATATTTATAAATTTAATAACGATCTTGTTCTTCTAAAATTATCTTAAAATTATTTCGAGATTCCTGATGTTGTATTGTTTGCTATATGGACTGGTATCCCTTACGACACTAAGTCACTGCGTATTGTTATAATATACACTGTTGTATTGTGTAGGTATGAAGCACACATTTCTAATATCATCACTTTAAAGCTCAATCCAACTTGTATAGAATATTTTTTTTAACGTTAACTTGTAAAAGTAATCTTGTATAACGCGATCACTTGCCATATTTAAAAAAAAATGTACATTTAAATATAAGGTAAATTAAAATTTCATCTTAATACCTACTTCTTATATATGTATATACCAGTAACGAAAAAACATTGGCCGTACTCCAACAGGACTTATTATATGGTCAAGTACAATTCAAGTTGAGATTTACTGACGAAATGACTCCTTTACATATTTAACTCACATTATTTGCGGATGGCAAACTTGTCTAGTTTTAAGCGTAAGTAGAAATAATCCAGTAAATGGCTCAAATAAATCATGGTGCTTGTTGCTGATGACACACGCTTTTGGTAGAGGACTCAAATATTCAGTCGATCCCATTATGCGTCAGTAATATGTACTATTAAGTAGGAAGTTAAACGTACTATTATTCTTCCAAATGGTAATAACTTTGTTTTTGACACGCCAGTACACTCGGCACTTTATTGTCATAATTCTTATGTTATCGTGCAGATTTTTAAAAAGCAAAACTATTTATATCGGAGAGTATCGGATCGACTATATCTATTATCTATGCTGGCAGTAGTTTTTGTTCTTATTTTATTAAACACTGGCAACACTATGCCGCCCCACCTTTTGCTTTCTAAATATATTTTTAGTAGGTACTTGTTGTCTTTTTAAACAGAATTTTTCGTAATAATAATTGGTATGCTGGAATGAATTTTAATGAAATGTCTATTGTCCTTGATTCACACAAGCAATATGACTACAATAGTTTTGGCGGGAAAGTCATTTCCAACAGATATGTAATTTTAAAAAAATCAAGTTAGCATGCGTCGAGCGCGTATTGTGCCTATGATAAAAACTTATCATTTGTTATGCCCAATTTGCTTGTACAATTTTCTTGTGTGAACCGAGCTCACTTTGTACCGCTTAATGGGAAATTAGTCTAGAACATAATGCTATGTATTATGAGTCAGTAAATCAGTATAATAATTACCTCGTACTATACTTGTGATACTCTGGATGTATAAGCAATAATGTGTCTTATATGTAGCTACTAATATAGTAAATAGCAATCATGAAATATTGAAATTATTAATATTCAAATAGGCAACGAATAAGAGTCAGTGTTAATCTTATAGTAATATTTTAAGCTTTCAAATGGAAAGCTGCCTTATGAGAATAGTTAACTTAATATTCAACATTTTTCATGTACATTTTAGCACCATGTATCATAGATTAAAATTATGAAATTAACTGGCCCATCCAGTAGCCGGATCCAGTGAGCTCTAACCAGTGCGGGGCCGGACTAAATTATGTTAATCTTGTTATTTGTCAAGTGTGCACTAGCTAAAATAAAAACAACGTTATTGTCTTCAGTCTCGTTGGAAAACCGCCAATGTTACCCTAAATGCCCTATAAGTTATCAATCTGTTTATATTCTCTGTAACTTAAGTTGTTGTATATACGGAGAAATTGAAGACTAAAGCAATTAAAGGCATACGTTAGTGCCTAGTGAATGCCTAAACAAGTATACAAAATGATAAATACATATGAAAATTGTGATTAGTGTACTCAATACATTGTAATAGATCATTGATCATTTCTATACTTTATTGTAGTTATTACCTACATACAAACTCGATAAATATAACATACCTCAAATTGATAGTTTTGTTTTATTTCTAATTCCTTGCTTACCTTAATGTCACGACACATCTGCCGGTGGTTCGACACCAAAAACACTGGTAATATTTTGTATAATCTGTGACACTTACCTCTTCTATGACATTACTTCGCGTGTGTCGGCAGATGTGTCGCTGCATTAATGAACAATTAACATGATAGAACAAGTTAGTGCTAGACAGATAAAAGATGTATTTCCAACCACTACTAGTCCTACAAATTGCAACTGAATACGACTAGCATGCTCTCTGCGCTGTGTACCAGGAAAGCATGTCGCGAAAAGGGTAGGAACAGACTTCACAACGTCTATTTGCAAAAGTAGACGTTTATTGTAGCGTCATCTATTATTAACTATGAAAAACGAATTAACACGTCGCTACCAAATACAAGTACGCCATCTAGGGAAACCCTATGAAAAGAAATGCAGAGCTATTTCAAATTTGTTTCAATTAGTTTGCTAACCAAACTGTCACTAGCAGTCGCTATGTTTACAATCCTAAAAGTTAGTTGAAGTACTTTTATTTGTTGTATTTGTAGACCTTTGATGGTAGCTGCCTTTGTAACTGTTCCTTGATCATAGAGGACAGACTAGTCTGAGCAAATGCGAGATGTCATATTTAGAAATCTAGAGAATTGTATTAACACATTAGACACGCATCCAGTTGGCCAATGCTTGGAAATCGATAGAAAATGAGTACGAACAATAACTAATTAAACCATTTAAAAATATTACCAAGGAGATTATATGCTTTCATTCCAGGAATTAGGTACCTATATGTACTAGAATGTACTAGAATCGGCAAAAGCGAAAAAAATCAATATGATCTGCACGTTACATATCTTTCGGTATATTCATCTCCTGATTGATTAACAGTTTCAATGGAGTGTGGTGTGCGTTGTACGTAGTTGAATAAAATCACATCACAGGCTTTGATGAAAAGTACCTACATAAATTACACATGAAAAATTCAATTGCGAAAATAAAAATTCATAAGAAAAACCCAACATTTGAGTTAAGTTTTAAAGTTTAAAAATAAAATCATTACATCTGTACTTATGCAAAATTATGTGTATCTGTACTTATGTACTGTACTGTAAAACAATAACTCATTGAATTAAAAAAATTGTGGATGATATGACCAATCTGAAAAAAACCTTAGGTTAATTATTTCACTATAAGGGAACAATAAAAGTATACTGTTATGCTGTTCATTAATTTATTTATAGTATGTAACTTTCATTGATATAAAATTGTTCAGCCTTGTGATGGGAAGAAGCCAGTCTCGGTAGATACGGACATGATTTAAATAAATAGAAAACATGAATTAGGCAGGTCGCGATAATTAGAATAATATGAGTATCACTTGGCAGTACGATCAGAACTTCTCTTCGATTAGACCATGTTTGAAGAACATCATGACGGGCGTGGACACACCGTTGATATCCCTGTACTCCATCATGGCCACCATGCCGTCACAGTCCATGGATTCGCCGGTGAAGAATTGAAGTTCCTTAAACCTCCCCAATATATCCTTCATTACTTTGTTCATATTGGTTTTGAAAACGTCCACCTGATCCGGTGCAGACTCTTCCAATTTAGCAACTAATCTGTAACAATAAAAATGGGGATTTCGTACAAAAAAGATAAAAGATATTGTATCTTTAGACTGAGAGAGCATTGTTAACATAGATACATAACATATATATATTTGTCTTTCCCGTTTATGACTTCATCCCAATGGATTAATGGATGATAAACATCAAGAATACTGGGAGATTTCTGGCAGATTTTAAACTTATAGTTTCATTTCTTTGTAGACCTTTCAATATTAAATGGAGCACAGTTATCCTGGTTTCTTAAATTACATATTCTAGCCGGTCTTAAAGCTGTTAGCTCTATTTCATGAACAGACATTATAGAAATGAATGTTTTTTCACTAGAGTTCTTTGATTTTGCATCTACATCTCCATGGGACGATATTGAAAATCATCTTTTGGTAGTACACGATGCAGGTATAGGTGTAAAGGTATCCAAATTTTACTGGCAATTCCATTTAGTGCAAATTTACAATCGATTGATACAAAGTTTTAAACTCTTAAGCAATTTTTGTTCTTAAGAGCTCACCAAACAAAAATGTAAAATTGATGATTACAGCCTCATTCTCTAATTCACACAATATTGTGTGGAAATCATAAAAATGTTCTAGACAAAAGTCTAACAACAAGTCTAAGTAAACATTTAAACAGGTTACAATTATAAATTTTAGTAACAAGACATTGACAACGCCCAACCATAGATAACAGATATCTACTAGGCACAGATGTTATATAATAAAAAACATATCATCAGTGAACAATAACAAATCGGACATTTGATAGACTATACAGGTGAGATATTTCATCTGTTAATTTTTTGTCAGTGTTTATGTAGTCCGTTAATTCAAATAGAAAATTGGCCATCAGCTCAGACAGCTGACAAACTAACACATTAACATTAACTAAAATTAGGTTCACACAGAAAGATATCAATGTACTTCACACAATTATTTGTCCTAGGTGGAAATTGATCCCACAAATTCCAATGCAGTAATCAGCTCACCACCGAATAGATCGGTAGGAGACAGTTAGCTAATAGTTCCAAATCTTACTAGGAGGTAAATTGATTCACTTAAATGTCTTCATTATACTTTTCAATGTCTAACTGATGTTAACAGTCTGTGGTTAGAGAGAGAGAGCGAGAGAGAAAGAGAGAGAGAGTCAAGGCTACATCGACTAATCAGAGATAATTGAAATAACATGAAGGAAATGCAGCAAACTGAAACGTATAAAAAATATCTAACAGTTTTTTTATACATTGAACATGAAGTGAGCACTGATGGATATGAAAACATACAAGTGTATTTGCAATCTTCAATGCCAAGATGAGTAATCACTACACATGCATGACTCAGCTGAAGCTAAGACGGGAAATGCACCAGATGGGTGTTGCGTTTGATATAAAAATATCGCATACGATATTGGAACGACACAATCTATAATTGTTTCCGATTCTAATTACAGTACATGGAATGAAATGAATATGCAAGGAAATGTTCGTTTGATAAGTAGATGTGAGATGTTAGAGTTTATCTATCCTCAGACTGATGACATCACAATTGATACCTCGCATTACACCACCATAAGTACGTACAGTAAAATTTAAGCTTTTACCGTCATAAGATCAGTTGCAGATTTGCGTTAATGCACATCCATTCGTGCGGCCAAGCGAAGTTTAAAGCACCATATCACTCACTGAACACTCACTTTTTCATGTAGTCTTTAAGATATAATGTATAGGATTTCTTGTCGCCAAAGGCGTAGGTCTCGACTAGCCTGTGGTTGAGGACGATGTCTACGCCACTCTCGCAGGCAGAGTCCGTGCCTTCGTCGGCTTCTTCTGCCGAGGGATTGAAACCCTCGATTCTTATGTCGCCCTGTGTTCTCGTTTCCAATTTACCAGTGACTTCATAGATTACTTCGTCCACCAGTTTCATTTTATACGTGTCCGAGAACATCTCGTCACCTGAAACGTTAACATATCTACATTAATAACATGAATATGATAAACTTTACCCATTTCGAATGTCGATGTGGCATTAAACTTAAGAAAAACTGCAAGATTCATCACTATACGATGAAATGTCAAAAACATTATCAAATATCTACAACGATTTGTCAAAATAATATAATATAGCTATGCACACAGACTTTATAAAATATATTACCGGTAATAATATCCTTATAGATTCTCATTGTAAAGGATTACGGGCGATTAAAAAATAATAAAAACCGAAACTACGGCCTCTAGCCCCAAGTACCGAACCGGAAAGAGCTATCAAAAGATCGACGAACTGTGTGCAATGTTACCATTGTCAAATATTTAAATTAACAGATACAGAAGCAACAGCAATTACTTCATAAAGAGCTATGTACAACTTAGCTTCGTTCAATAATTATGTTTGCTTTACTGGATAACCTCAGTAAGGTTTTAACTACTTGAAATATATGTGTAAGAAATGTCTGTACTAAATGTGTTGTCGGCTAAATCGTTTTATTTTGTCATAGTATCTTGGCATAGGATCTATAACAATCCTTTGTTGACTCATTCTTATTTCTTCCAGCTCTTATTCACGCTCAAGCTCATACATTTTGGAATGTACCTACTTAGATTATTTGAAATTAATGTAATAATTGAATTGACAAAGTTATTTAATGTTCTTGTAATAGGTAGTAAAAACTAAACGTGCTGACATAGAACATTAAAAAAAAAAATCATGAATAAGGAAGTAGAGGGCGCTTTCATATAATCACTTGTAATAATGGAAGTGTTTCTCTATAACTCCAATGTTTGTAGATTATGTGGAGAAGAAAATGATAATGGGACCCTGTTATATACTAATGAAGAAAATAATCAAAACCTATGTGAAATAATTAATACATTTTTGCCAATCAGGGTAAGAACATTTTTGAATAAATTGTGGTTGTATTGACTTCCAATATATTCAATATGGCTAACATTTTAGACATAAATAACAATTTTAAGTCTTTTTTGTTTTAAATCAAATAGAGATGCCAAAAAAATTGATATAAATGTTTTATATAATTTATTGCATTTTTAACTTATCAATATGCATTAATGTGAAGCTAAATTTGTTTGGTGTTAGTGACGTTTGTCGAGAAATAGCAGGTATTTCTTGATGTAAGTTATATTTAACGTGGCGCCACAATTAAACAAAAAAATATTTTCGGTAAAACTTTAATTTATCACACAAAACTACTATTTCTCATCGAACTACTGAATTAGTGTTTACATAATGTGTTTACGTTACGTTATAAATGTTCATGGTTGTTTGGGTTGTGTCCTATAATATTGTAGGTGTCGGATGATGGAGAGCTGCCTAGAACTATTTGTCC
>DWDX01005325.1:0-10628 GCA_018245675.1 Agara michaeli | reverse complement strand
CCCAACCCGGGATTTGAACCCAGGACCTCCCGATCGGCAGTCGCGCTAGCAACCGCCCGACCAACGAGACAGTCAAAGTTAATTTACTAATAATAATTAATTTGTACTTATACTTCTATTTCTCAATTTTGTACGCCGCAAAAGGCAAAATATGGCTTGAAATAATAGTCCTGTAACATCTTTATATGTACCCATATTTGTGCAAATAAACGTCTTTGTCTTTGTCTTTGAACTAGTTATAACCTACATTCTACATTTGGTGTACGAAGATCGAGAAAAATGGTTAATCTACATATATATCTATATGTACATAATAATAAAACCGTAGAAGAGTCCAATTCTGTACATTTAATACAAAATAAAAAAAATACCCATAGCGGGTCTTCATGCAAGGAACACAAAACAAAAATTCATTTAAAAAAAACTGTGTTTCTGTTGTCCGACTTTCACGCAAAAACACTTCGCCAGCGTGGACTATGGCCTAAATCCCCTGCACTATGGGAGGAGACCCGGTTCAGCGGCGGACCAGTAAAAGAGTCGCAAAAAAACATCTCTACATAACTGCTATACTATTTTATTTAGTAGTTTACGTGGTCGCGATGCAACTAGCGTATTAAAATGCGGGACAGTAAATTTGAATAAAGGATAGTTATGGAGTTTTCGTGTTCGCCGCCGTATTAATGTAACGAATAACAACGTACTTTGGAATTCTATTCAATTTTAATTTTCACCTCTGTTGCATTCGCGCTGTTGTTCTTCCCGAGACCATTGCAATATACCTACGAGTGTCGTACGCTTTTCATAACTCTTATCCGCTTTGAGCATTTGCTTCTTACGTTGTTATTATTATAAATATATATATTTTTTAATTAAATGCCGCATTGTTCTGTTGTATTCAGTTAGGTAGGTCATATAGCAAGGACTTGTAATGTCTTAGGCGTGTCCGGGGTGGCAACGTGCGTCCTTGGAAATGAGCCATTTGTGGAGACGATTAGCACTAAACTATAAAAAAACCAATAGATAAAAATATCGATAATCGTTAAAAAACAAATTCTTTTAATCAACTTATTCCTAATTATATAAAGTAATGGAACATCTGATAAACAGACATACTGCATAATATTTATTTATATTATAGATTTTGATTGCACCTGGATACAAAAGAAACAAATGTCAAAACTATGACAATATAGTTATCCTGGGTGGAAATCAAACCCACGACCTCCGGGTAACGGTCGTTGTTTTTAACAATTAGTAAAATGCGTACAGTAATGAGGAATAAATAAATAAATAAATAAAATTACCATGTTGCTCGGAAATAAAATTGTTTCTTTCTACCGTACCCACGTTTGATGTTATGGTAAATAATTCACCTCTCGTTCACGTAATCGTATCTTTGGGTCAGACCGTCCCGTGGATTGCATAAATTACGCAAACAGCATTAAGAATTATAGCCACAACAACATAGTTCTTGCTTAATAGATACGGCATCGGACCCAAATTCCTTAAAGCAGGCGTTCCACTGGCGAGCCGGTACCCGCAGCGCGTACTCTATTTTATTTACGAATGTACGTTACGATTATATAAAACCGTTCAGACATGTATGTTCGTGGCCGACCGCTTGCCATTGCCGCTTGCCACAGATCTACCTATCGATGTGGCGAGCTAGATTTTGAACAATATAACAAACTTTGATTGCAATTTGGGCATTATGGTAACGGCTTAAATAGTCATTGGATCATCCCTTTTAAGATCGCTATCGGGTCGACACTGCAACATTGAGATTTACAACGATCTTCGCATAGTTTCAGTTGATTATTGTGTGAATTACGTTAAGTTGTATGACGACAAATTCTCGAAGCAACTTAATGGCACCCAGAAGGACAACTTCGACTGTTTGCGAACGCAATTGAGGAAAGTTCTTTACGGCCCATCCGCATTGGACGCGACGTAACGACGCCGGTACAGTTAACGTCGCTCCTCGTAAACCATAGCCCTTTGTTGTATCCACTTGAGCATGCGTCCGCGAAAAACCATATAAGTGCAATGACATTTTGTTCCACCAGGCGTAAAACTTCAGGTGATTAATGCGTAATACGAAAATATTTTATTAACAGTAAACAAGTGAAAGGATTGGAGGAAATTACTACCGCGCCAAGGTTCTCCGGGGCATTCAGAAAGCACCGATGATAAAAGATTTCTGTGTATGTCAAGGATATGCCGACTGTAAAGTGGACTTTAAAATTTTTATAAGTTTCTAATGTTAATTCAATTTATCATCACTTCTGCAAATTGTACCAAGCATAGCCCAATCTAATGGGACAAGTTTCAGGCCCTCAAAAGCTCGGGAGATCCATTAGGAATGGTTCAATTGTTACTCATCGGAAAACAAATCCTTAATGGAGAGTCTTATGTAATAATACTTAAGGATATGGGATTATGGGATAAATTTAATACCTTGGGATAAGTTCACAAGACTGAGCTTACGTTCCAATAATATATATATACTTATATAAAATAACGTTAACACAAAAATACCAAAGCGGAAACAGATAAATATACAGGAGATAAAACAGACACGTCATTCACGCAAAAATGCAACGAAAAAGGTACGTCATCGATCGTGCTCCTCGCCGACGAACTTCAGCGCGTTGTCGATTCGAACACGTATTCGTATTTTCGAACTTTCACTCATTTTTCGTTCGCCAACTTCAAACTCGCGTCTCGTCTAATCCGTCCCGCGGCTGGCGCGTTCGCATTCGGCTCACGTACATTCGCCGCCTAAACTTCCCCACGCAGTCCATAGAACTTGGCAAAATTATAACGAGGCGAGTGAAATTTTTAAAGGTCTACCTACTAAAGATACGGGACATACTAACTATTAGTATGGCCCAAAACCTTGTCACTATGAGAAAAGTACAGTAGTGGAACAATAAGAAGGTCGAAAAAAACGTAATTTCACGCCTGTAACCCCTTAAGGGGTAGGCAGAGGAGTGTAGTACACGCCCACATTTCACCAGTTACGTTTAAGCCCCACAATGGAATAGGTGGTGAGCCTATTGCCCTGCACCGGGCACACATCCAGACTCTGAGTCACTACTAGAAATTCTAAATTAGAAAAATCCAACAGTACCCAGCCCGGGATTGGAACCCAGGACCTCCCGATCGGCAGCCGCGCTAGCAACCGCCCAACCAACGAGGCAGTCAGGCACACACAAATTGAATAAAATGAATAATAATCACAATTTACTTCAGATATAGCACATAACAACACATCAGCGAATTTCCAAAGATAACAATCACAATTCCTGGCCATAAAGGAGAAAGTAATCTGCGGCACAATAGAAACTATAGGCTGTTGAAAGTATGCCATGGATTCTTCAAACTAATGCTCTTCCGTTTAAATTTGTTTTAGGTATAATTAAATCAAAAAATTATAGCTTGCAATCACCACTAATAACTCATAATGATCCATTTGCAATATAATTGTGATATACAAAGGGTTCCGTAAAGTTTTTGCTATAGTTGGTCCTTTTTAAAATTATCAAGGTCAACCAGTAATCATTTCCAAAAAGGATAAAGACAAAGGTGTATACTAGGACCCAATAACAACAGAGTTAAAGTCAATATTACTGGGAAGTTTTTGATTAGAATTGTTTGTATGTAGAATCAATTTTTAAATTCTCTACCACATACCACATGCTCTTTTACTTGAACTAGTATTCACAATTATTTCAAGTGTTACCAATCTCCACTAATATTATAAATGTGAAAATAACTCTGTCTGTCTATCTGGCTGTATATTTGTATGCCTGTATGTCTGTATGTCTGTATTTCTGTATGTCTGTATGTCTGTATGTCTGTATGTCTGTATGTCTGTATGTCTGTTTGTCTGTTTGTTTGTTTGTCTGGCTACTACGCCTTTGGGCCTAAACCACTGAACCGATTTTAATGAAATTTGGTACAGAGATAGATGTGACTAAAATGGCTAAAATGGAGATTAAAGTTTGTATGAAAGTTCGACATCGTCGAAGATGAAACCGTGAAACTTTGTATTTAGGCAGTTCGTAGGAAATAAATAAAAATAATCCTAGCGTATTTGAAAATAACCATTTACCTTAATACCTACATATAAAAGACCAAAACAAATATGCTTACAGTAAACCGCAGCAGTGCGTATCTGTATAATTTGCAATAAAAGTATCATAGAAAATTAAAATGCTGTCAAAGCCACTGTTCTACGCGGGCATTCACGGGCAAAATGTAGCTACCAATAAAATTAATTATTTCGGTTAATACGTAGTCAAATTGATATCTTTAGTATGCATGTCGCGACAGCGATAATCAAACAAGTTCGGAATTACCATTTCTGTAGTGAACATGTCTAAATAGTGGTTATTAAACCCTTGTTGTCAGGGCCAATTAGTAAACGATGTTATTGTGCGATAAAGATGACTAAACATACCTTTCAATTGAATAAAAAATATGTTAACGATAACAGTGATATCAACACATGGAACATAAATGAAATATGTGCGTAATATTTGTACAATTGTTAGTTAAGATAATTAAACGTTTCATTTAGTTTAAGCTGCGAGTAGGTTCTTCTAAAATTGACTGGTCTTTTGATCAAGTAATTAATTAAACTGACCTGCTTAGCTGGAGATTGTGAGTAGGAATTTTATCCAAGAAAATGGTTGCCTATTCCTTTATAAGTATGCCTATTATAAGTGTGTATTTAAAAGTTCATCGTAACCGCTGTTTGATCACCATGGTTCAGGTTCTTCATAGTTAGGGATTACTTTGATCCATCTTAGGCAGAAACGGGTTTAGTATAACAAATTTCTGCACCTAGCCACATACAACACCAGAACCCTGAACAAAAGATGTCTTATTTAAGTGTCCCAAACATCTATAAAACAATAACACCCATGGCGCACGCACGCGGGTTTCGAAACAAATTTTCAACCCCTATTTAATTCCCATAACAAGCGTCGTGTACCCTTACATTATACTCTTGCAAACAACTTGATTCCGAAAAAATTATAAAAGACCCACCTGGAATATTTGATGACAAGAAGAATATTTGAAGAAGAAGTTTTTGATATTTACTTATTTCTAAAATTATATTCAAAGTTTTAGTTTGAATTCCATTAAAAGCGTGTTCTGTAGTTTTTATTTAATTCTTATTTATTATACATAAGATAATAATACTTGTAAAAAAGTCAAGTGAATTTACAGATACCTAAGTGATAACTTTAATTAGAGCGTATTTGCATATTATGTTTCTATGAAACAATTTTATTTGATATAAAAACTAGTTGTATTTCACGTAACTAGTCACTTCCACGGAAAAATTTTACTGTGAATAAACACTTGTTAAATTGTCAACAGAGACAAAAAGTGCTATAATAGGTAATAAAAATAGGTATTTGAGATAATATTTCATTTTCGAGATTCAAATTAAGAGGGTCGTGTTCATCTTGACTCTAAAAACTACGGAGTAGTATTCTATGTAGAAGTCATTTTGTTAATTTCATATAGCAATATAAAAAAAAATTGTGATACCAAAATAACAATACAGAAATCTGACATTAAAATGCATTGGTAAGTTAAAATGTTATTTACTAAACCATTGTTTGAATACGTCGAAAAAAAGAAAGATAGCACAATTAAAAGATTGATTTAAAAGATTGATTTAAAAGGCGTGCTTGAACAAGAGAGACGAAAGAGATAGACCCAAAGTAGCTATTTGGGAAATTGGAAAGGTCCTCAAATCAGGTTAGCTGAACCGTAACCTTAATTTACCATTAGTGAAAGTAGAAGAGGCGACAGAATCTTTCAGAAGCATAGTTGATGGAAATCAATAGTTTCTGCCTATTTCTATGAATGTATTTTTTATTGAGCAATAGTATAATTGTAGGCGCTCCCAACTCAAGTATAATTTATACCTTCAATGACTTTAAAAAAATACTTACCTTTTAGCGGATTGAAAACAAAATAATGAAAAGATGTTACAAAAATAATGTGGACTAAAAAGTAAACAAATAATACAATGTCAGCTATAAGCTCCGGAGAAGAGACACCGATTCCAAGAATAACAAGATTGGAACTTGTATTATTTGTTTACTTTTTAGTGCACATTGATTTGTTTTAGAACAGTTTTCCATTTGAAGTAGGTTTTTGTTCTTTGTTAAAAGTTTTGTTTATTTTTTGATTTTTAGTGAACCTGAAGTACACTAACTAATTTGTCTAAATATGGGTAGACCTACTAAATGTACTGCTCATATGAGACAACGCCGTTTAAATTAAACAAACGAAGTCAGGGACAAACGCCTATCTGTATTTATATATGTATGTATGTATGTGCGTACGTATGTATAGAAGGCCACAAATACCGTAAAAATATTTATATACTTTCCACAATGCGGCTTCACTTGAAAAAAGGTTCGAGTAGGGAAAATATCAGAAAACGTAGTCTCCGTCTTGGCTTGATCAACGATCGTCAACGATTATCAAATACCTTCCAATAATGAAGGTCGCACATAATACACCTTAACAAATGCAATTAGAACGCTTGCCTCATGTTGCAATGCAGCAACGAATTTTGTCGCATTACAATTTGATTGCAGACAGTTAGAAATTATGTCACAGATCGCACCCTTACTGTAAGCCGTTAAGGAGTTCCATTGATCATCATATTCGACTACTACAATTACTTGACCAAAACGACGTTACTCTAGGTAGGTGACTCACATATCCGGATAGCCTATAAAAGATTCGGCCGAGTATCGTTAATTTGCTCCTAAGAATTGAAGAGTTCCGTTACTTGGTCATGGATCCTATAATCAGAATCTAACCAAACTCTCATTAAACTACCCTTGAAGTACATCTTTTCCAATAGGTAAAAAAAGAATCCATTTCAATTCCAATTTCATTTCCAGTAAGAAAAGAGTATATTTTCCGCGCACAAACGTAATGTCAGTGGTCAGTGGTCTGATCTGGACCAAAATAAAACGGGACCACACGGGAAGCACCAGCTTCCAATTAAAAAAAAAATATTTAAATCGGTATACGCAGTCCAAAGTTATGAGGTAACAAACATTTAAGAAAATACAAACGAATTGAGTACCCCCTCCTTTTTGAAATCGGTTAAAAATCTAATATAAAAATGTATATTTTCAATATGGATTGTAAGTAATCATTTAATTGTTTTTTGTAGTAATAACAGTGCAGTATGCTCTTATCCGTCAACTGGTTTGGCGAAAGAAACGTTCTACGCTGCGATTAATACTGTTATAATGGCTCAATGTCTAATAAAAGAAGATTGGCCACCCGACGCCCATGTTAATAGTAAGTAATATTGACTACCACTGATACGTTTTTTGTCTCCGAAATTGACCGTGTTCAGGGTTGTAGCCTAAGTGATGAATGCTGCATGATAATATACACCGTATTACGTCATGTTCGTGGATAATAACTTCAGTTAAATTTCAATAACACGGATTTCCAAAGAAAAAAACGGTTGATACAATTAACTATCCGAAGAGTTGCCAATGAGATGCGGGTTTTGAAGAGTAATTATTTTTGCGTCTTTAGTAAAGTCCCCATATCGTATCGCTCGCTTGTAATTGTAGCATGTAACTGTTACCCTTGATTTCAGCCGCATGCTGGTTGCACATCATACCACTTTTGCGCCCGTGACGCCATGTGTAGTGTTTATTTGATTAAAACGTGTTTTCCTGTGAAAATTCGATATATTTCCGCGAAAAAAGGTGTTACTCTCTATGTTACTTTCCAATCCATCAATTATCTCCATACCAAATATCACGTCACGAAAGAAGGACAAACAGACACACTTTCCCATTTATAACAGTAGTATGGATATAACAGTAATTTTGATTGATTTCAGATTATGCAACATTCCATTTCATAATTGTCGGAGGTGGCTCCGCTGGCTGTGTATTAGCAAACCGGTTAAGTGAAGTCGAGGGTTGGAATGTTTTATTATTGGAAGCTGGAAAACATCCACCAATCGAAGCTATCGTAATCACTTTTAATACCTATCTTCAAATTACGTTGCGTGTCACCTTATACATAAAGATATTTTACAATTAAGGAAACAGTAACAGCTTATGATACATCAATTAATGCAAATTAAAATTGAAATTATTAATTTTAAATAAAATGTTTTTTTATTTTAACAGATACCACACATGAATAAAGGTTTATACCATACAGAATACGACTATGAGTATTATACAGTAAATAATGGAAGAACGAACCAAGCAAACATAAACGGTTCGTGTTACTGGCCTCGAGGGAAAGTGCTTGGTGGTTGTAGTGAAATTAATACTATGATCTACATAAGAGGAAACCGAAATGACTATGATTATTGGGCTGCCGCTGGTAATCCAGGCTGGACTTCGGATACTGTGGAATGCTACTTCAGAAAGCTTGAAAGCCTACAAGATGTAAACTTAGCTAGAAATGCACACATTAAAGATTTTTATGGCCAGAATGGACCACTCGTTATAAACACTTTCAACAGCACTTATAGAAAACTTACTGAAGACGTTCTTAGTGGATGGGATGAGATCGGATTTAAGACCGTACCAGATTTAAACTTGGCTGGCGTTATAGGATCTGGAATAACCAGAGCTACCGCTTTTAACGGAAGACGCGGAGGAACTACCCAAACCTACTTGATACCTATACAGAATAGAACAAACCTAAATATTTTAACTGAAGCCTTTGTTACGAAAATTCTTATTGACGATTTCTCAAAGGCATATGGTGTTGAAGTCAATGTGAAAGGCGAAAAACGTACATTTTTTGCTAGTCTCGAAGTGATTTTAAGCGCCGGTACTATAAATTCACCACAGCTATTACTTTTATCTGGAATAGGACCCAAAGAACATTTAAAATCTAAAAATATTCGCTGTGTTGCTGATTTGCCGGGAGTTGGTAAAAATTTACAAGATCATATTATTGTGCCCGTAACCATATTTGGTAACAAACCTGGGTACGAAGATCAGGAAGAAACATATTTTGAAGTACTTTTGTACCTTTATAATCGTACAGGATATTTAGGTCAAAATAGCATTTCTGATATTTTGGCATTTTATTCTCGCGAAAGGAATGAATCTTATCCAGAATTTCAAATTCATCTTCAGATGTTCCGAAAAAACTCTTCGTCATTGCATCAATATTTTGAGAAAACTGCAGGTTACAAAAAATCTGCCGTCAAATCAATAATAAGTGAAATCAAGGATCATAGCCTTTATCTGTTTAAGTTCAATTTATTACATCCTTATTCTCGAGGGACAATAAGTTTAAAAACAAATAACCCATATGACCATCCTCTTATCGATCCTAACTATTTAAGTGATCCTAGGGATTTGCAGGCAACTGCTGATGGGATAAGGATGTTAACAAAAATTGTTCATACATCTTACTTTAAATCCATCAAAGCTTATCTGGGTCGAATCAAATGGCCCCAGTGTGACCAATTTGAACTCGATAGTGACCCTTATTGGAAATGTATTGCAATAAACTATGTGACAACGGTTTATCATCCTGTAGGTACCTGTAAAATGGGTCCTGATCCATCTGATGCAGTAGTGGACAACCGTTTAAGAGTACATCTGACAAAGAAACTTCGAGTCATTGATGGTAGTATAATGCCGAACACTACTAGTGGTAATACCAATGGTCCGATCATAATGATTGCAGAAAGAGCTGCTGACTTCATAAAAGAAGATTACAATGTTATAACTAAGGGGACATGTTAAATAAGAAAATTAAATATTCATTATAACAATTAAAACTTTTGTATGTTTTTTTACTCAAAGTTTTTTGCAGTTATTTAATTTATTGCAGAAAAAACTTATTGAAAATTTTCAACAATGAAAACTTCCTGCAATTGTTAAAGCACTTCTCTATTCAATTGAGTCTTCGGGAGGAAAAATAAAACTAAACCGCGCGATTCGCTTTGAGATAATGGAAGCACCGGTACCAGAGTCCATATTCATATTTTCTACAGGATTATTCTCCACTTCAGAAACTAACGCGACATGAAAACCTGAAATCATTTAGTAATTAATAAAATCTAATATCACTACATACATTATACTTTACGTACCAGTATGTGTCGGTCTTGTAATTCGACATTCTGTTACTTTATTTAGTTCCTGCGCTTAACGAAAACCAATAAGTACGATCCAATTTTAAAAAAATGATCTATTTCTAGTAATATTAAATGATGTAGCTTACAATATGCAACGAATTTTTCATATGCCTGATACAAGTGTTCGCAATTTCATCGAAGAAGTAGCAATAAGTTCCTATAACTTGTTACTCTACGTCGGCCATGGCACTGGCTACACGTCATTCGTGCCAAATTGGTTATCGGATTATGTACGATGCTCCATCACTTGCATAGCAGATTATGTTATCCAATCAGACTTAGAAAATAATTAAGATAAATATTATTCATAATATTAATGACTAGCTGAATCGGCAAACGTTGTTCTGCCATATAAATGATTACGACCAAATTTGATTACCATAAAAACGGTTCTAGTGAGTTAATCTTAAAAGATAGACATATACCGTCGCGGACATTT
>DWDX01005324.1:0-10629 GCA_018245675.1 Agara michaeli | reverse complement strand
ATCTGAACGGTTCCATCATCGCCGAGCAAGATATTACCGGCTTTGATATCCCTATGTATTTGTCCATTTTGATGGAAATATTCGAGTCCCTTCAGTACCTCTTTCAGTACTGTAGCAATAGTAGCTTCGTCGAAAACACCGTGGATGCAATTCGAGATCCTCATTTTATGCTTAATAATGTCCAATAAACTGCCACCTTCCAGTAGTCTCAGAACCAGCCACAGCTCTTCCTTCACAACAAAACTCGTATAGTACGTCACGACGTTCTCGTGGTTGCAACTGGACATCGCCTGGATCTCCTTCAGCAGCTCGTCCATGGAAGTGTTCCATTTCTCCAAGTTGATCCTCTTGATAGCGCACTTCTCTCCGCGCGGCTGGCAGTACGCGGCGTGCACCACGGCCGTCGCGCCGCACCCGATAACTTCCAACAGCTCGTAGTCATCTTGACTATTGGGCCATGTGTGTCCTGAGCCCGCCATTTTGTGTCGCTAACGCAGTTTGATATTGGACAATACTAAATGCTAAGACTGGCAAGTTGCCTGCTAGTGAGCCCGATGTGAGGCGATACGATCAATATTCGAAGAGATCTTAATGAATCGTGAGATTTACGGGGATAACTTTGTCACCCATATTGATATGGTTTGCGGGACTATAATGTCGTGTCACAAGTTTAGTTATAGTGTCTTGAAATACAAAGCGATGAACTGTTTGATTTTCTTGGGTAAGTTCGTCGATCGTGTTTCGGTTTTTACGAATTGTCGTGTTATAGTAATCTACAATTGAGGGATAAAGGTGGTCACCTGGAAATAATTATCATTACAGTATTAATATAATAGCATCAAGTTTTACTCCATACATCTATTGTTTAAAGTTTATCGTTCCTTACCTGGCAACAAGTGTAATATTCCATCTTGGGCTCTAATAGAGACAGGGTACAAAAGTTCATTACCCAAGCAACTGCGTTCTTTAGCAAACTTTATAAGATCACCAATATCAGAGAAACAATTAAGACGATTAAGTTCATAAAACTGAGGCGGGTACAGAACAATCTCTTTCTTAACGCTCCTGTCTATTACTTCCGAAGGACTTGCCCACTGAAATAAACAAGGAAAGATGTACACTTAACAGCATCATTCAGGTAACTTTGTAAACAAAAAAAAACTTATACTCATGTCATCTTATTAGCTTTTCCTAATTAATAAAACTTGTTACAAACATTAACATAACACATTTTGAATGTATTCACACTTGAATTACAATAGGGTTTACCTCTGCATTAACTACTTCAGAACTACTACAAATGCCTTCAGGAGCAGTTTCGAAGGCCGTTACAAAGAATGCAGTGTCAAAACGTTTGGGAGCTCGGGCGGGTGTCAACCAGTTGCTCCAATAATGTAGGGACCAGAGATCCGGATAACAGTTGTGCTCCTTGCAGAGTCTGAACAATTCTTGAGGATCCTTGGACACCTGCAATAATATGTATTCTAAACTCTGTATTTGCCAAAATATATTGATAACCAGAGATAAACATCCCCCCTCTCCCACGTTGGCCCCGCTTCATTTGATGATTTGATTTTTGTCTTTCATGCTCAAAGTGTACTTTGTACTCTTATACTACACAACATAAACTATTATTAACTAATCATACAAACCAAATGCGCTGGTTTGGTTTCAACAAAAAATTGCCAAGTCAGTGTTATTGATCTAAGCACAGACATTATTTATTTACGAATTGCGCAACTTACAAAGTTTGATTGTGCCAAAATGGTGACATCTCGCATTGCAGCATATGTGCTTAAAATTATAACAGTCATATACGATTCGTTATTTCTACATTTCCATGAATAAAATTGAAACTTAAAAATAAAATTTTCAACATCAAATCACACATTTCACAGTTTTTGTTTTCTCACCTGCCTTTGCCAGTATTTTAGATCAACATCCTTCACAATATTGGCCCATATGCCATTCCTTTTATCTTTACAATCAGTACTGCAGAGAAGGAGCCCCAACTCTTCAAAGGTCTCCCTTATTGCTGTTATCCGTAAAGAAATATGCCTGAAGAATGAGATTTAAAATGGTGTGAACATTTCTAAGATGGCCCGCACTAGTTGAGTGGTAAGTACTTTAGCAAATATGATATATCTAGTTGATGTTATCTCAGCTAGCACAAACTGGTATTGATTCCAATAGTGTGTTGATAAAAACCATGTTAAAATTGTATGCAAACTTTGTATGGAGTATTGCGTATTCGTATTTCTTACACAATACGATTAAAAATAAAAGAACCGAAATTAATCATTTACAATTACAAGAAAGAGGTATACATTTAAGTGGGCCAAAGTTATTTTTTAGCATTCAGTTTTGATGGCAATCTAGATATATTATGTTCTTCAAGCGGTAATAAGATCGATATAAGGGAAAAGAAAAAATACGTATACGTACTTTTGTACCGGATTGTCTCCGAATATTGGTGTAATAGGCGATCCAGCACGATGCAGGGCTTCGAAGTCTGCTTGAGAATAGCCGAACGCAGCAAAGA
The DNA here is from genome assembly GCA_018245675.1 of Agara michaeli. Classification (NCBI taxonomy): domain Eukaryota; kingdom Metazoa; phylum Arthropoda; class Insecta; order Lepidoptera; family Hesperiidae; genus Agara; species Agara michaeli. The sequence goes on along the minus strand of DWDX01005324.1, from coordinate 8,087 downwards.
GTCGCGACCAGTTGTCGAAGCCGTCGGCCGCCTCGCACACTCCGCCGGGGAACACTACACTGTTCGGGAACGATGCGCGACTCGTACGAGTCTGCAATAAGATGTCGTAATTACCGCCGGCAGAGCAAACACTCGGCGAATGCTTTCGATATTGCTTAGCTAACACTATCAAAGAAGCTGAGTCGCGCCAACATTTCCTAATTGCCCTATTCATAATTTTGAGGCGACAAATGCCGATCCTATCTAGGCACGTATTACCAACTGCAGACTTGGTTATAAGTGTAACAGCGAATCTTACATACCTAGTAAATCGTGAGTTACTTGTGCGAATGATTTCGCTATTGCGTTATCTAATATGATCAATGATAAGTTTGTTTTTACAACTGCAAAGACTGGTTTTTTGATGAAACTACAGAATATAAAAATAGCACAACTTGACATTCACTAATTCTTTTTTTTATGCCTATATTATTTTAGCGTTTTGATAATGCATTTGCGTCACCGATATATTGAAACTAAACTAAATTTTAACTTGGTTTATTGTTAAGAAATAGATGGCAGACATCGTTAATATAAATTTGAAGAATTAATATATTAAAAATAACTTTATATTCAATTAGCTGAATTATTTTTGTTCATATGTTTTTAAATAACAGTAGTTTTTTTCTTATATATGATAGTGACAGTAAAGTTAATAATTAAATATTATTTGCAAGTTTGTGTATAACATTTATTTTCAGTCATCTAATGTATCAGTAAGTAGGCTTTTACTACTTAGTGAAAGTCAATGTCATCTGTTAGTCTGTTACTGTTACAAATGTCAAAAATATCGTATCGTAGATTTCGTAGTTTTATATGAAACAGAGCGAAAGTGAAGTTACATGAAAAGTCTGTAAAGAAATACCAGAGATCAAATGTAAATAGCTGTAACCAATACATTATCATTACTTACCTTTGAAGCCAAGCCTGTATTGTTATAATAACCGGTAAGTTAATTCCTCGAATGCCCTTCTTAGCATGTCATACTTTTGCAAATGAATTCTGTACCTGTTACCTAATTTTTAATTTAAAGAATAATTATGAGTTATTAAAAAAATACATGTCTCAATGTTTATTTTATATATGTGTAATAGTTTTCTAAATAACCTCAACACTGTACAAAATAAATGTGTTATATGCTCGTACCTTATAAATTAAGCATATAGACTATCCAATTTAACACCTGCAAATCTTCAATTCTCATGTTAAACTGATTTCTCAATCTACTAACTAATAAACAAACCTGTTCAGTTATTCTGTACACTCAACAAGAATTTTCCAGATAGATTACGTGGAAATCTTACTATAGATTTTCAACTGTACTAATACTATCTCAGAGAGATTATTACTTTATACATGAATGTAACGGAAAATGATTTCATTTGATGAAACAATGGATGTCTTCATTTGCAGGTGTACGCAGGCTTAATGATGTTACTGCCACTGTGGATACTGAGGCAGGGGCGGAGGTGTGCACGTGATGTTAGCACCTGGTCACCACTAGCTACAGCATTCAATACTAGACCTACATCCAGGCCTCTCTTTGACTCGTTAAGAGAGCGAACGGTATGTATCAATATTATTTGTTCTATAAATCCTGACTTGGCATTCTTGAAATAAGTATTGTTTTATAAACCTGTAAAAAGTGCATAGGACCAACACTGACATTGTTTTTGACACAATATTGTAGATATTATCACTATTATAAATAATAATAGTCTGATTATTTTATGTATAAGAGTAAACTGTCGACTCGAACTCTTTAATGTTTTATTTTTTCTATTAATATCTTTCTTATGATATATTTTCAGGGTTTATTTAATAAACCAGAACTTACAAGCTTCGAAGGATTTTACACAATGAAGGAGCAAGCCATTACGGCCACAGATCGTTTGATAGAGGAGGCGATATCGAATCCCACTCGGCCCATGGTGGAGATATTTGACGAGCTCTCGGACACGCTGTGCAAAGTGGCGGATTTGGCGGAGTTTGTGAGGATTGCCCATCCGCAGCCACATTTCGCGAGTGCCGCGGAAGATGCCTGCATTAGCGTCAGCGGAGTTGTAGAAAAGTAATTTCAATTTTTTTTTAATAAAGCTCGTATGTTCATATTTGCAATTCATTAATTACGTCACAGGAAGTTCATGATTTTTTGACCCCTCCCCCGTGTCGGGCCTAAGAGCACTTTACATTGAAAGAGAGAGAGGGAGTAAGAGAGAGAGTGAGACTATAGATAGGTGTTCATAATTGAATCTTATGTATATTTTGAATTGTAGATAGAAATTTCGATTATAAAAACGTATCATAATCCGTAATACGTTTTATATTCGTGACATTTTATATTCGTTATAAGCCTTTAAAAATGAAGCTATGTCTTTCAGACTAAATACACACAAAGGTCTGTATGAGGCGTTGCGCGATTCCGTTGAGCGCGGTACGTCAGGCGATCAGCACTTAGCCAAACTGTTCCTGTTTGATTTCGAACAGAGCGGCATACAGCTGGCCGAGGGTCTCCGGCGGCGCGTAGTGAGGCTCAATGACCGGATCCTGCAGACCGGCCAGCGGTTCATGGCAGGCGCGGCTAAACCCAGGAGAGTACCCAGGGATGCCGTCCCGCAGAATGTTAGGCAATTGTGAGTAATAAAACCTAATACGAATTGCTATAAAGGCGGTTGAAAATTCTCTTGCACAAGACACAATTATATATTGTAAACTAATCTTTTGTTTTTTATATATTTATGGTTTCAAGCATCAAGGTTAAGCATTATTATCCAAGGCTAACGAGTGGGAGTAACTGTTTAATATAACATGGATGTTGAAACAAGTTCTTGTAAATTCGCCACTGGCAGGTACCCATCCCCATGCAAGGGTCAATGACGCTTAAATTTCAAGCAGGCTCGCGCTTTGCAACCGCATCAGAGCTACAAGCACTTCATTCAAAAAACCATCACAATGGTTTCTCACTAACTTGTGTTGACATAACAGCTTTAGCACGGAAGGCGACAATGTAATAGTGAGTGGTGTGTACGCGGAGTGCGGCGAAGCGGCGGCACGAGAGGCCGCCTACAGATTGTACCTCGCCCCGGACAGCCAACAGGAACAACTACTCACTACCACGCTGCAAGCGAGGCACGAACTAGCCTCTGTTTGTGGTTTTAGCAGTTATGCGGACAGGTACGAGTGTGATAGTGTTGTTACTCATTGAAAACAAATAAGTATTGCATTATGCACACGAGATACTCTAGAGACCTTTTCCACTTGCTTGTACATATTCGGCTCAAAGGACCAAAACAATATACTATCACAATTATACGAGTAAGTGTTCTCTTTCTTGAATACTTTATGAAGTTAAGTATATAATATGAAGTGGGCTGTGTGTGTGGATTATGACTGCTGAGTACGATCACTACACATCTAAGAATAAATATTATTATCTTTAATTTTAGAGCCATCAAAGCGAGTACAATGGAAACGGCAGCTAATGTTGGCAAGTTTTTGGACATTCTGTCGGACAATCTGCATGATCGGGCAAATATGGACTTTGAATCTATGCTGGAAATGAAACGAAAGGAGACACCCTATCAGGTGACTATTTGGTCTTATGGCTCGCTACAGCTTCAACTCTTTGCATGTCACATCTGGGGCATACTAAAGCTACAGTCTAATTACTATTTGTCACAGGATAAGTTAATGTGTTGGGATACACCTTACTTCACGCACAAGGCGAAGACGCAGCTGTTGAACGTTGCCAACTCGGACTTCAGTCCTTACTTCTCGTTGGGCGGCTGCATGGAGGGGCTCAACATGCTGTGCCAAGAGCTGTACGGCATCACCTTACGGTCAGAGGAAATGTTGCCAGGTGAGGATCACTTGTACTTAGCGACTTACAGTTATTAAGAATTGTAAGCTAGACTTGGGATGATTGTATTGTTTTTATGTTACAATAAAAGCCAATGGCGTCGTGGTTGCCAAATATTAAAGTAGTATAAAACATCTGTATTTTGTTTGTCTTGGTCTGATGTTAGTTACATACATATTGCCGTCCCTTTTTGCTGACGTCCTACTTAAGGCTATTTACAGCCATTTTGTTGCTGGACTTACTGCTGATGACTAAGATGGATACCTTAGATAATTTTCCAAGTATTCATTACCTTCACATTCGATTACCTTATTACCTATACATTTGACTTAAATGATATGAATCCCAGTCAACTTCGACATTCCTTCATAAGGTAAAGAAGGTATTATGATACCGTAATAAACATTTTCGCAGGCGAATCGTGGGCGCCCGATGTTTACAAGTTAGCCGTAGTTCACGATACGGAAGGGCTGCTGGGATATATCTACTGCGACCTGTACGAGCGGCCCGGCAAGCCGCATCAAGACTGTCATTTCACTATACAGGGCGGGAAGTTGTTGCCAGACGGCTCGTATCAGGTGAATGATTTAATTTTAAATATGAAATATACAGTTATACAGTATGCCAGTAAAATAGTACCATAAAAAAAAATTACAACTAAGTATTGTTATATATTTTTTCAAACTCTCAACCATTGATCTATGTATTGGAAAAGTTTTGGGGCTGCTATCAGTAATTTGTATTTCATTTTCATTCCACATCTGTATTCGTTCATATGTTCACATTGTCTCAAACTTGCGATTACATTAATAATTAAATTCATTTTTGAGTGATATTATAAAAATATGAAACGGACTTTACTATAAAATATTAAATGACAAATAGTTAGCGGACTTATGAACGTGTATCTTATTGTAATGATAACGATGGGAGTAACGCGTGCCGCCGTCAGAACCCGATAGTGGTGATAATGCTGTCGCTGAGCGGCGGGCACCGCTCGGGCCCGGCGCTGCTGTGCGCGGGCGCCGTCGACAACCTGTTCCACGAGGCGGGCCACGCGCTGCACTCCATGCTGGGCCGCGCGCGCCACCAGCACGTGGCCGGCACGCGCTGCGCCACCGACCTGGCCGAGCTGCCCTCCGTGCTGCTCGAGTACTTCGCCGCCAGCCCGCAGGCAAGCACCGCCACACCGATGGGAATATTCCGCACGCTTGTCCGTTCCGTTTGTTCGGCGCGGATGCAGCAATAGACCGATGAACGTAGATGAAGCACGTCAACTTTCCAAGGATAGAAATGTTTGGCGCTCGGTGCTTTCTGTCCACCCCGCTAGTCAGTTGGCTTGAGGGTACAATAAGAAGTGTACGGGCTATTTAACGTGCTGTTTGTACAAGTTCTATACACTTTTTCTGTTCGATCCTCTATATAATGTTTTACGTTGTATACTCTGTTCATTATTGATTTAATTTAATTTAATTCTGACAGGTAGTTCGTCGCTTCGCTCGTCATTTTCAGACGCGAGAGCCAATGCCCGAAGACATGCTGCAAAGGCTATGCGCCTCCAAGTATTTGTTTGGAGCCAGTGAAATGCAATTACAGGTATGTTACGTAAAGGATATTTTATATAGCACTCGATCTCGGCAAACATCACAATTGATTAATTTTAAAACTTTCATATCAAGGTTCATAGGATTGAAACTATTTTTATGTTTAGTAATTTATGTGTCAAGTAATGAAAATATTGGGCATCGTATGATTTCAGGTGTTCTATTCGGCTTTGGATCAACAATATCACGGAGCCGACGCGGCTCTCGGCGGCCGGACCACAGATGTACTTAAGAAAGTTCAGAAGCAGTATTACGGTCTGCCCTACGTGGACAATACCGTGAGTAAACAACTGTTCGAATACTAACGCTATTTCCGTTACTACTACAGACGAAACGATAGTTCCAGTTCTCTGTGTGTCTGTGTCACCCGCGTAGACTTCGAACCCGTGGAAATATCGGGATAACAATATCGTATGTTCATTCCCGGGCTTCAAACTATCCCCATACTAAATTTCATTCAATTCGGCCCAGCGGTTAGGCCGTAAAAACGGAGCATACATACCGACATACGCACTTTAGTATTTATAATATTAGTAGTATTTAAGCCTTTCCAATGCCAATATAATATTTGAATCCGGCATTCCAGGCGTGGCAGCACCGCTTCAGCCACATGGTGGGCTACGGCGCCAAGTACTACTCCTACCTGATCTCGCGCGCGCTCGCCTGGAGCGTGTGGAAGCTACACTTCGAGGCCGCGCCGCTGAGCCGCGCGGCCGGCGACGCGCTGCGGCGCGGCGTGCTGCGGCACGGCGGCGCGCGCCCCCCGCAGGTGCCGCACCGCCCCCCTATCGCCCTTGTGCACTATATTTATTTACGGACCGCGTAAAGAGACAATATGCTTGCCAGAAATAGCATTGAATCCATAACTGCCTTTACGGTTCAATATTTGAATCTGTATTTGACAAGAACACGTTTACGAAGTTTTGTTCAGTCTTATCTCCACTATTTATCCAACTTCTATTACCGCTAATCAACAATTTTAACTCTGTGTTTCGAATGTCGCATTAAGGTGAGATTAAGTACACTAGATGCTTTATCTACGTAATGTGTCGTTTCAGGAAATACTCCGCGAATATTTGGGCATAGAAATTACGCCGAACAACTTGGCCCTGGCCTTAGCGGAGGAGTTGGACTACCACAAGGATCACCTCGACAGAGTTTTTAAGATAATAGATAAATAAAACATAATTTTATGTTAATTCAACTACACACTGAACGGGTATTTATATCTTTGTACGCCACCATAATGGTTCCCGCAAACGGCGTGTTTGGCTATCGACTGCACCGGTTCGATTCGTGGCTATTGCGCGTAACATTAAAACTAATTTTGTACAAGTAATGATAAATAAAGAAATTTTGCCCTGTGTACAGTTATAGAAAATATTTATTAACTTATCGTAGCTAAAGTTTTATTTTTTTTAATTTTCATCTATTATATTATTTTAGTAACATTTGTAGGACTGTTTGTTAATCGTATATGGCTTTATTATTCATAACAGAAACTGATGCTTGTACTTTTAAATAACCAAACTGTTTATTTTCCTTTTATTTTTAAATAAGAATGTCTTCCTTTCATAACCTCTATAACGTCGTGAAAAATACTAATTTAACATTTCATAGCCATTAACCAAGCTTTCAAGCACATGTTAACATTTATTGATAAAAAATCTTAGAATTGTGTTCTATGTACTTGGATCTGTTTGTTGTTAATGTAGATTTTCTTATGTTGGTCGTCCGATTTTAGGCAAACGAATTTTGGGTGTTACTAAGTACGTTCATTATCCACACGGAACAAGTTTCAAATATACTATACTATACTTTACACTGGACATTTAGTGTTCCTTTAAGCAATAAAGATGGAAACATCTGCATCAAGGGTTATTTTTATTGTTAATGTTGGTATATATATATATATATATTAAATCCTTATATATTTAGTTAAATAATTCGAGTTAGAAAAAGTGATTTTAATATAGTATTATATCATGTATTACGAACACAATCTGTGCTAGATTTGTTATCGTCGGGACAGTTTAGGTTTTAATGGGAATAAAAAAACTAAATGTTGAAAATTATAAATAGTTTTAATTGCGATCCCTCCTCACACCGACAACCGGACATAACACAAAAGCTGCCTAGAGATTAACAAACTGAATGCAATCGAAAACTAAGCAACGATCTCTAATACTACTTTTGTAGGATTACGTTTATACGGACAAAAAGGATACGACACACCCATACATTTCGTAAGTGAAGCGGCTCGTACAGAGATTGGTGATGTGTTTATAGAATGTTCGAAAGCGATTTATCGAGCGATCGTAACATTTATTAAGCGCTTGAAGGTTCGCGTGAGTATGAATGAGATTTCAGGGCCGAGACTCGACACGAACGGGATGTGATCATCTGGATACCGTGCATTTAAATATTGTGAAATATACTCGAGATTAGCCAAATAGTAACCGAGACTCTCGTCGTTTACTATTTATATAGTGACATTAGTAATGTTATGTAAAAAAAACGTAACATCACGCCTGTAATCCCCTAAGGGGTAGGCAGAGGAGTGTAGTACACCCCCACATTTCACC
>DWDX01005323.1:0-10629 GCA_018245675.1 Agara michaeli | reverse complement strand
AGTGAGTGAGTGAGTGAGTGAGTGAGTGAGTGAGTGAGTGAGTGAGTGAGTGAGTGAGTGAGTGAGTGACTGAGTGACTGAGTGACCTTTCGCTTTTATATACATAGATAATTTCTTATCATCAAAGGAAGTGTTTCCATAAATGTCATGTTTCAGCAATTGTGCTTTGGCTGTATCTATAAAATGTTATGATTATGAGGAATTTGTCACCTTTCTTTCTTCCATTCCGTCTTTCAGGCTTGCACGAAGTATTCTATCTTAGTTATTACAGCTTTACTGTAAGCTTGAGAGAGCCACGTAAATAAAGAACCGTCTATTAGGCTTTTTTATGGCTACGCGATTTCGTTCATAACAATAGTACATTATATTTTATAAGCAACAAATAAACAAAGGCTAGAATAACTGTTTGGTTGTCTACATAAGAGAAATAAACAGTGAATTTATGATGATTTTTTATAAGTTTTCAAATTCTTAAAGTAGGCGGAAGAAAGAAAACTTAAACAAATTCTTGTGATTGTTACGTCATATACACGACTTAAGGTTTGTTGAGACTCAATAACCCCTTAATTGTGAGTAAGGGTAAGGTTTTACTGTCGCTTTTGGATATGTGGACTATACTCTGGAACACCAGAGAATTAATTAGTCTCAACTTTGTAATAGAATTGGTTTGCATCATTGCACATACGTTTCATATCATTTGCCCTTCAAGAATTACATGTACCTATATGGTAACATAGGGAACACACAGTAATATGTCAGGAAGGGTACACATATTCATGAAATAAATAGTTCGGAGTAGCGTTTACACTGTCACGACATATCTATAAGCAGCGGTCATCCATAACCCGCTTTATCTATTGTATTATCACTGCTACTCCTATTTTATCACACAAAAACGCAGCCTTTTGGACGAAAACAAATATGTATTATCCATTTTGAACAATTGCAGACTGTTGCATTTTATCAGTTACTATATTACGTAAAGTAACCTTCTGGAAATTATATATCTACAGTTCAATTTTATGTAAATTTTGCCAGTTTCTTTAAAGTGGATCAAGAGGTCACTGCAAAAACAAAAGCGAACCGCTTGTTTTCATATACGAGTATGGTTATGTTCTACATTTAATGATTTTACAGAATTATTTTACAGGTAAGCAATAGGCTCACTGCCTATTCCATTGTGGGACTTAAAGGTAACTGGTGAAATGTGGGGGTGTACTACACTCCTCTGCTTACCCCTTAGGGGATTACAGGCGTGATGTTACGTAAAGTAGTAGTGTACAAATTTTATAATATTGTTTAATTTTATATATTGAGTAATAAATACATGGTATATTAGTACAAAATTGAACAGGTATTTATGATAGGTTATTTATTTACTTACCCTTTATCCGTTTATACATATCCTTTCACGGCCTACTGTAATCATCCTATTTAAATCCTATCCGAAATTAGTAACAAAAGTGTCGCTTCTCGGACGAATAGGCTTGAAAATGTCGAGTCTCGTGTGTGTCTATACTGTTTATAATACCATAGTACACAATCTGGCGTCGAGCCGAGTCTCTCACACAAGAATTTTGATCATCTATGAATGTGCAGAATGTCGTGTGAATATGCTAAATGTATGCAAGACGGGACCCGAAAGGAGGTTTATGAAACTATCACCCATATACCTTACCATTATGCTCTTAATATTGCGGCATCAGAATACCGGTATTCGGCCGCCCTCTGAAAATAGGTACCCCATACCTACGTATTGCACATCGCGTGACAATAATTCCGGAAGGAAAAGTAATTATCGTTCGTTATCTCTTGGGGTTCCGGTCCTATGAAAGATACGAAAATTAGATGTTTACAGTAAAATTAAATATTTAGTTAGCTACAGACTTAGATATCACACTTAGTAGGTAATACTTATATACAAAAGTAAACTGATTAAATAGAGTAACTACACAAAGGAATCCTTGGTTTATTTTTTATTATGTTGTATATATAATGATGTATGAAAATTTCATTTTTGTTATTAAAATTCATATGATAAATATTTATTGACATTATAATGCTACATTCCATGTTACCTATTGTAAGTATAGGAATAAATAAATATTTGCAATGGTTGTCGCAATCACGAAGTTAGCTATCAACAAAGTATTGCTGTTACGGGAGTTGATAAATTTTATGTAACAAAGCGAGACTGTGGAAATAACGACAATATGTGATTATATATATTGTGATTGAACACAAATCGTGTATGTATAAATAGCTTAACAGGAAAACAAAAACATTGCAACTACTGTAGTATTATCAAATTTTAGCACCAATCGCAGCAAAAGTAATATCGTTCAAAAAGCGGCGTTTTTGTGTGATAAAATAGGAGTAGTAGTGATAACACAATAGATAACGTAAGCTACCTACGAGTATGTCTAAGCGCTGCTTGTAGATATGTCGTGACAGTGTAAACGGTGCTCCGAACTATTTATTTCATGAATATGTGTACCCTTCCTAACACATTCCTGTGTGTTCCCTATATTACCGAAATTAAAATCAATATGTTTTGTAATTTGATTTGTAAAAACTGATACATGTATTTCTGAACAACTGAATAGGATTAACTTAATATTTTACAACTATGGGCGGACTTGACACTCTTAGCATTTTTTACCAGTCAACTATTTCCTTATTAGTATTGTATCCAGTTTGAAAAACTTGTTTCAATGATATAATTATTAAGATATTATTAACAGAATGGTAGAAATACTAGGCTTATATTAACTTTTTTAATTCCTAACTTAATTTTAATTACTAACTTTAAATATCATAGAAAAATTAGTCCCATCTGAAAATTTAACTTGAAATTCGTTTTTGATAGCAACACTAGCATAGTACGCGAGTTGCTTGTCATTCGTTTATAAAGTAGGGGACATTATTTAGAGCGGACTACTATGAACAAGTGTCAGTGACAGGTGACAAGTGACGTTATGTATCGGTGCCGGAGATTTGCTATATACCTACGTGTTTTATGTGGCGCAAATGAAGCATGTATAAAGCTGTTCAAACGTGTAAATTTTTTTTTTCATAAAATTACATAATTTTTAATTTTTTTACAAATTTTTATTTCTCTTAGTTCACCATTATTTCCTTTCTTTCTTTAAAATTTATATTGTCAGCTCTGTACACCTAACATTTACAGTATTTTGAATTTGCAATTTGAAAATGCTCCAGCCAATAATCCCCTTTTTTATATGTTATAGTTCCGTAATACAAAAATTTTCAGTATTAAGTATAATATCGCATTAGGTATTTAAAAATAACAAATTTCATATTTACTCGTATTTAATGAATATCATGATTTTTCCTTTCGTCGTTAAGAATAACATTTCTAAAACTATACTGGATATTTAAGTTTGTTAGATATTATTTTTATGTCATTAGTATGCATAAAGATTGTTATACGATATTTATAGGATAAATGTCTTTATATGAATAGAAACGAACTATATTAAAAGATACGACTTAAGTTTAAAACAGATAACATATAAGAAGTAACGGAACGGTAATGTTATCTTTTTACAAAGATAAGCCTGTAACTGAAGTTAAACAAATTCGTACAGTAACTTTCACTTCAGTTGAGTAACATCGGCACGCCAAAGTACATCCAACCCAAGCTTCGAAACTAATCAAGACTACCCTTTATAAACTTAAATACAAAGACTAAAAATTACAATTCTCTCTGCTTCTATAGATACACATTTCCACAAATGTTAGGTTAAAATAAAGTTTTTCAATAAAAAATGTAATTGGAGAAGCAGTCTTGCGGCTTCCGAAGTCAGAAGTTCCACTTTAATCACAACTCAAACTAATTTACGTTTGCGCTTAGAAAGTTATGTTTGCTTTTCTATAGATGGTAATATTATATTCTGTATAAGACTTCATGGATGTTTCTTAAATATTACGATGTCAAATTGCTTGGTAAATATTGGGTACATTTCTTTAAACTTTATGGGTAGCTGTGAATATTTTAGGGCTGCGAACGGTTTTTTCCTCGAAATTTGTTGTTTAACAGCTTTTAAGGTCTTCGACGAGGCTTAAAGGTACCTTACGATAACGATCAATGTTCAATGTACCAATTGGCTTAATCAACGTATCCAAGTGCCGAACATTGCCATCCGAGCAACGAGCGCTTAAATTTATTTTATTTCTACAAAAACTAGTATAATTGATAGCGCCTTTATATTCACAATCGCTTACATTCCTCAAATATAGGTACAATATTAAAAATAAAAACTGCTATAAACTTCCAATAGCCAACGATAGACCAAATTGTGTTCATTATTGTGTCGCAAATAAACCACGTGAAAAGAGCCATTTAAAATACGTAACTATATCGTTTCGTTTAATATTTTATTCAGTCGCAAATATCTCGAACAAACGGAAAATTATATAACGCGACGTTCGACCTAACAAACCAGATAGATGTAAAAAATCTTCATTGACCGAAATTCTAAATATACATAATTCGGCTCCATTTGCTGGAAAAATATATCTGACCGAAAAACCGACCTCATAAACATTTTCATATAATGAGTCCCTAAAATTAAACCATAACCGGATAAAGGGAAAAGGTTATGATGTTATTACAATGCGAAATTGAATACTTCACCTTAATTGGTCGAAGTCACCGTTGATTTATATGAAGATATTTCACAAACAGCGGAATATGATTTCCTGAAAACAAATGTACTTACATTAATGTCAATCAATTTACTGTACAAAAGTAAACTATCTTATGATCTTACGAAATATGCACTGGTAACTAGCTCAAACACCTAATCTCCATAATAAAATGTGTTAGTAAACTATTTACCAGGCATTCTGCCGCCAAGCTTTTGTATCATGAACTTAAATGTTAAGTATAATTTTGTAACGATGAGGGAATACATCGCAAGCAAGCCTGCATACCTAAGAGTTTCCTATGGCTGGAAACTTTTCAAGTCTGAGTGGAATTCCTTATGCAAAAAAATGAACAATAAAAACTGGTGATCATGATGCAGATTTATTAGAATATACCTATTGTTTTATATTGCATATGTATATGTAATGTTTTACATTATATTAATTACGAGATTTTTTAAAATTCTAATTAGATAACCTATGTTACTTCAGATGTTAAAAGCATGACTTTAGATTATACCATGGATAATGAATCCTCGATGTTAAATGTAATTACATCCCAAGCTGTAAAACGTGCAATACTCGAATGAAAAATAAAGTGAAAACAAATATATTTTGTTGCTTTATTAACAGCGACGAAGTAGTAGGTACCAGGGTACCACTCGTTCATCAAGATTGAATCTATCCTATTACAGCAGTAGTGCACTTAGCGACGAAAGAGCCGTGACAAACAGGATGAGTGCTTTCAGTTACGTTTCACTAATTTGCAATGGAAAGTCAAACTGAAGAAACTGTGTAAAATTGTTTACAGTACACGAAAAGCAGTCTTTGTTTTCATTTCTTTTTCATGTGTTTAGTAAGTATGTTAAAGTTGTGGGAAAGCGTATCGTTTTTCGACCTGCACTCGAAGTGGTTCTGCTTACTATCTATATATATATAAATCAATTGCTGTTCGTTAGTCTCGCTAAAACTCGAGAATGGCTTGACCGATTGTGCTTATCTTGGTTTTAAAATAATCGTGGAAATCCAGGGAAGGTTTAAAAGGTCAGGAAACACGGAAAGATTCAGAGCAAAATAGTAATAACAGCAATTTAATTTTTCCATATAAACTTACCTGTCAAACATAACATGATGTACGATACGTCCCGTTAAATATGATTAAAAACTAAATTGTTTATTTACCGTTAGGCGGTACGAAGTTCGCTGGGACAGCTAGTCGTTAGATAAAAGTCTAATGTTTGGATGCCTTAATTACTGAGTACAGATAAGTTATTCACTAACTCATATCCCGCCAATATGTTGTAAACATTGATATGATTTCTAATATCTATAGCTCTGCACAATACTTCCTCGTCTACTACATATTCGTAATGTTTACCTTTAAAGGATTAAACGTTTATTGTAAATTCTGTTTGTTTCTATGTCCAATGTGTACCATTAAAGTATGAATGGTTCGTAAGTTAAATAAATAAATCTCAACCCATTGTGGAAAGAAAATGGGATATACATTAGCTCTTTATGTAAAGTTTTCTTCATGAATACATAATTACCTGTATTATTATGTATCCCTGAATAAGCAAGTACTCTCGCTATGTTAAATTAAAAGCTACAACGAAGTTAGTATCAGTCAACTGTGCAGAATTTCAGTGAATTATTTATACTGTAAAGTAGCTCCTTATTTGGGTAAGAAGAAAGGGGTGATTGTGATTAACTCCATCGCTTCAACTTCAACTGTTAAGTTAAAAGTTTTCGTCATATCTCAGAGATCCCTTTCTCTAAATACAATTCAACAGTTCAAAGCTGGCGTACATATTATGTATATTGCGATTTATTATTTTTAAAATGTTCCACAATATACCTCATTGAATAGTAAACATTTTTTTTTCAAAATCATATTCACAGCTTAATACCCTTACGTTAGATATTATTGTATTTCTTCTCCTAAAGCCTTTATTGAGCTACTGTTTGGATACGAGTCTCTTTATACAAACAAAGAATAATTTAATCATCTGATATATGTAATTTGAAATATTAAAATAAACTTGGAGTATGATCAAACGCAGAATATCATAATTTATTTAGTAATTATACGAGATATTATTTGAATATACATATTCAGTTATTAAATGAGATACATATTTGAGATTTTACGTTAATTTATTTTAGAAATAATTATTATCAGCGAATACGTTTATTTTTCCACGTATTTAAAGGAATTACTTTAAAAAAATAGTAATTACGGTATACCTAACTACGTATTTTTTTCATAATTACAGGATAATTGCTTACGCCAGGAGTTGCGTGCGTCTTTTTACGAGTAAAATAAACGTTATTTTGATGTGTTTGATGTGTAACAGACAAATGAATAATGTGTGTATTTATTTTTAAAAGGATTTTTATTGTAACGAGTGGTGCTTTTGGCTTTAGTTGGATAGCAGAGTTTCAGGGGTTCTCCTTATTACAAAATGCAATCAGCAAATGTGAAAATAACTATACTGTATATTCAAATAAATATGGTTATATAATGTGACTGGCCCGTTGGCACAGTGGTTAGTGAACCTAAATGCTAAGCCAGGGGTCAAATATCTAAAAAGTAGCTGTTCATGAGGTTACTCAATTGAATAGCTCGCTTATGTCATAGATATCAGCTCTGCGTGGCATTAAGAACTTCAACATTTTCCTTTTCATGCAGAGCCAAGGATATTTAATTACCTATAATATGACGTCCTGCTGAGTTTCAAACGATTCTTGTTCCCTGCGTGTTCACAATAACACAGTGCCCGCATGTTTAAAAACAAAACTGAGTATCTACACATATAAGTTTGAACCCGTGATAAGGCTGTCATATGCTGGCTTCCTACCAAACATGCTATCGGATTTGTTATTACTGAACGCTGTGTAACTTCAGTTACATTAAAAATAATATTTTGGGTCTGTGAAGAGATATTTTGCACTCGGTGCTTTCTGCCTATCCCGTTAGGGCCTGAGCTGACTTAGATAAGCAAATAGCCTTATATCAATAATGAAAGTTTAATAAGACCTTTTAACAAAAAAAAGTCAGTGGTCAATTATTTCATTTTTAATGAAAATTAATAAAACCATTAATGGACAATAATGCAAACATTAATAAATATGAACAATGTGTCATATTATTCATATTTATTAATTTTTGCAATTATCTACACTTATTATAAAGTCGAAGAGTTTATTTTATATTGGAACGCGCACATTTCTGGAATTGCTATTGAAACATTATTTTTGCATTTGATAACAAAAATATTGAGCATGTTTATATCTAGATTATTTCGCATCATGCTACGAATATTACAATGGATAAAATGGGAAATGTTTCAACGAAACTTCATTATTTCTGATATTAGAAATGTAAATACTTGTTTCCAAGCTTATGATTGGAATTAAAAAAGTCTGTACAACCTAACAAAGATTATATATAACGCAAGTGAGAGCATGGCTCATGAACAGTCAGTCATAAATGTAATTAATACCTCCACGAAGCCTCAATAGACCGATTATGGGGAAAGACAAGGGAGCAAATTAGAATACATTCCAGGCTCAAATGCGTCAGGAAGGTGGCGACAGGAAACAGTGGAGGCTAGTTAATATATCACATTCCATTTGTCGAATAGATTTTATTAAATTGTAGTAAATACTCGTATTTCTATCTTCACATCTCACATAAAATAGAAATGCAGAATGTGGTGAGAGATTTCTGTATGAGCAGCCGTACAGTATTTGGACGACGATAATTTCATCATAACAATGAGTTGACGTTTTAAATATAAATATGTTAAGTCGTGCATGTCACTGCATTCAACATGGAATGTTCTTTTTTTAAATATGAAATACCTATACTTCTTAAGAGTTATGCAATGATTGTGTTCTGAATGAATTTACGTTTTTTTTACTTTTGTGTTACGACCTACCTTTTTAAATCATTTTTGATCTTTTGATAACAAAACCGAATGCCAACTCTCATTCATAACGTACCATAATGGGGTAACATATAGTTATATTTAAGAAGCCTTACTAGTATTTCAGAACTCATTACAGAAATTATAAAGCTTCACGCAGTCGCGATCAGCACAAATGCTAATTAGCTGCTTTGCCTCGGCTTCCTGTACCGTGCACACAA
Organism: Agara michaeli; assembly: GCA_018245675.1. NCBI lineage: Eukaryota > Metazoa > Arthropoda > Insecta > Lepidoptera > Hesperiidae > Agara > Agara michaeli. The sequence continues at coordinate 1,805 of DWDX01005323.1, read as the reverse complement.
ATTATGCAGTGGAAGTTTTAAGCATTTTATTTGCCTGCAACCAGCTTACAAAGAAGTACTGGAAATTGGCGATTTCCATATTTCTACCTACAAATACACTTTTATTCCGTAGCCTTTTTAGATCTAAATTACTTACCCATTCCCAAACAATAACCTTCGCGGTAAAGATAAAATATTGTTGCATACCCGTATTTAATATCCGTGTGTAAGTAAACACGAATTCCTCTCGTAAATAATGAAAGCATCTTATATTTTAAGCAGACATAACCTTTCCCCCTGAAATTCTAATCCATAACTCCCGACTACATTTGTAAAAATGAAATATGTCTCAGAGATTTATGTCTTATGTTAGGCGTAGCTAAATATGCAGGCTATTATCCTAAAGATGATGAATTCTGTATATTTCACACACTACATAATGTTTTTCGTAAATGTCTTGTATCGTAAGTAGACTAATGTTACTGTGTTCTTCAAAAATTTCCACAAGCTACAACACATTCAGTTACAATTCACACATTGTAAGGAATTGTTTAAAGTCTAAACCATGAACGTTGAATTTGAATTAAACACGAGTATACTTTAATCTTCATTCATTCTTTCATTCATGAAATTGCTCCTACAAAATCTCATTCTATTAATAAGCAAATTGGAAATTTCCAAAATAAAAAGTAATTGCATTAACCATAAAAGTTATGTAAAAATTTTGAAGTTGTTGGTGATTTATTGGCGGAGCAAGAATGTTGTGGGAAGTTAGTCATAAATTTCACCAACACCTGTACTAAGCTTCATATTGCTCGAGTAGGTATTTTGCTGCGAAGTTTCTGGAAATTTTATCCTCCACTAAGGTTGCCAGGCGTTCGATTTCATCGAAATAACTATGTCAATTTCTAGTTATGTTATATTCGTTAAAGAAATGTTATTCTCTGGGATACTTAGTCTTAGACTAATAACTTAAATTTTTAAATAATTATAAATATTATAGTTCGAATAGAATATAAATGTATAAATTCAATACAAAGTAATTTATATTATATTTTTATAAATAATAAAAATGGCAGACGTGTCTTTTCGTGAGGTCAACATTATTTTATTTGAAGAAAATAGCAAACTAACAAACAGGAATCACAAACGTGTTCAAGCGTACGTCATTAATCTACAAATACACCCTTAGTTTTACCTACAATTAAGCCTACCTTTAACTGGAACCCTGCCTCGAACCCGGTTCATTCGAGGGTAAAGAATGGTTACAGCTTAAAGAATCTCTTAAAAATACAACGCACTGTTATTATATTCTTCTGGACCATAAATAGGCTTAGTATTACCCATATTTACATACTGAAAAAAATCAACGTTGTAATAAAAGTTAATTACTTCAGTTACACCAGACCATGCACCGGGCGATATATTAAAAATAATAATAGATATATGTAGGTAAATATATATTATATATGCGTTTTAATTGGATTACCGTTATACAATATTCTAAAAGACTATGATAAAGATTTTTTATGAAGTTTCTTAAGCTGTAAATAGTGAGAAATAAAAAAAAAATATTTGTTAATACAATCGTTATCTTGTATATATTAGGTAAATATTACATAAGTACATAATATGTTCTTTATCTACTAGCTTCAATACAGTGAATTATTGTATATATCTTATAATTGAAATGTAGCAGAATTTAGTAAGTAACATAATATTAGTCATTTGTCAAAGAAAATGTAGCTTATTTTTATGAATGAAGAGCAGTCAGCCCTAAGTATCGTTTTCGGTCACAGTTAAGAGCGTCATTGCTATCCGCCTAC
>DWDX01005322.1:0-10631 GCA_018245675.1 Agara michaeli | reverse complement strand
TGAATTGTGGGGGTGTACTACACTCCTCTGCCTACCCCTTAGGGGATTACAGGCGTGATGTTACGTTTTTTTTTTATCACATGTTCATAAATTTCATTGATTAATTATGGCCGCTTCCTGCTCTGCTACCCTTTCACGTAAACCCATATTATTTATCCATCAGTGTATACAAATAAAATAACTAAACCAATAACTGTTGGAATTATATATTATCATATCACAAGCACCACATATTAACAATATGCATGTATCACCATAGCATTATGTAAAATAATAGGCTATTACACAATTTAAAAAATCAAATATGCTTTATAATATCAAAGTCTCTCACTCACTGTGTTCTTGAGTTCTAATTAAATATTGATCCAATTACTCTATGGTTTCAATTACTCTATGGTTAGTTGCGTATCGTTCACATCCAGCATTCTATCAATATCTGTGAGCCAAGTTATCAGTCTGTCTAAGTAGCCCCCGTCCTGCTTGTAACTCAGCAGAAGCAGCTGCATATGTTGGAATCCGGTAGGTTGTTCTAGCAAGTATTCAAGTCTTCTGTCTCTTATCGATAATAATTTGATAAACACAATTGCAATCAACGTCCATTGGATTGGTTTAAACATGATGTTGGTTGCTTTTAATTTAAAGGTGTTTACAAGCAACCGAATGTCAGCACTGATGGTCAATGTTGCCAGGCTGAGGGATCGCAACAAGTCTGGCAACACCTTATTCAAGTGTTGACACACTATTCGCCTGCGCAATGCGTTCTGAGCGTTCTTATCGACTAGTGGGAGTTGAGTTGGGTTCTCGATTTCCTCAGCATCTGCTTTGGATATTTCTGGCTTGGGCTCTGGTATTTCAGTTTCAGCGGCAAAAAATGCTTTCACTTTTAATTCCATATTTTTACTCTCCTCCTGCAGTATCGAATAATCTGGTAGCGGTTTTGTCTCCTTTTGCAGGGTCTGTGCGTCCAGTTTTCTGTCTCCCAACTCCAGCATATTTAATTTTCGACATAGAGCTTGGTATTGTTCATATGTATTCAATGTGGAGAGTGTACTCTTGACATAATTATCCATATATTCCTGTATACATTCACCTTTGTCGGCCACCATTTCTTTGACTCTCTCCTCGCCGTACAAAAATAACAGTGTATCCAACGTGAACCATTCGGCTAAGGATTTTTCAACTTCGATTGTTATAACGGTTATGGATGGTTGCTTTTTTTGTGTTGTTTTTTTAAGAACGTCCACAGGTTTGTCTGACGGGTGATTATTAGGTTTATTTATGATCAGCGGGTCTAGTTTTCGTGCAGGTTTCTCTATAATATCTCCAACTATGTTAAATGGGTTTGGAACAGACTTTTTAGTTTCGTCTCTAGTAGGCGGTGTTGTTACTTTAAGTAATGTGGTTTGTGTATTGTATGTTTCATTAAGGTCCTTATTTATTTCATTATTCCTAAGACTATGCCTATTATTATTACCTATCTCTTTTCTATTGTCATTATGATAAGTAAGTTCATCCCGAGCATTGTTTTCAGTCTCTACATTGTAATCAACATTGCTCCCTTTGTCAGGGCTACTGGTGCAATCCAAACGTTCCTGTCCGGTCATTTCATTTAAGCTTGCACTAGCAAAATCGTTAATTGAAGTATATATCTGTTTCTCCCTTTTGATATCAATCCGTTCTATTGAATTGAACTCGATTTCCTGTCCCATACTTCCCGCAGAGTCCACGGGCAGTAAATTTATTTTAGGTATTTCTTCGTACTCCCTGAACCATAGTGGACTAGTGAGCATCTGTTTCTTGACGTGCATAGCAGATTTATAACAGCCGTTGCTACAGAAATTCTTCCTGGTTGTTATGTCGTAAACTTTGTTGGTTTTGAGCGATATTCGATATTTCTGCTTGGGTATATCTTTCTCCGACAGTGTTTTCTGGCAGAGTGGATAGCCGCACAGGTGCACTAACGATCGCTCTTCGATTACATCTTCAAAATGACTCTGGTTGATATCGGGCAAGCATTTCATAAGGAATTCCTCGCTAACACATTTCTCAAGTAAACTCTCGACAATAGTTTGGGCTTTCGCGTTACACTCTCGTTTCTTGAGTATCGCTTGACGTATCTGCTCCTTTGACATTTCCTCTATTTTTGAGGGCTTCTTTTTAGGTTTTCTATCCTGTTTTTCCATATTTTGACTTATTTGACCGTGCAAAGACAACCTAACCAAAGGAACCGAATATTTTGTTTGACAGCGTTTGTCAAATAAATTTGACGTCACTAAGAAACTGTTTGCGAATCCAGTTGGCGTTGACAAGTTCTTATGACATTGATTATAATAATTTTAACTAGTTTATCTAAAACTTCCAATCGGTTATTAGTAATGATCGTCTAATTTAACTTGCTTTTTGTTACAGAGATCGTGACAAAGTGCTAATATTTAGTGCAACCGGGGATCGAGATGTAGAAGTTCTTTTAGAGCCTTTGAGAAGTATTAACTTTAAAAAAATATATTTTGTCATTCCAACCGCTTACAAGGACGTCAATAAGGATCAAGACAACTATTCTTCTGTAGAGCATAAAGATTTAATTGCGAAGTGCCACAATAATGCAAACATATGGAAAAATAATGATAAGTCAAATGCCACTAAAATTTCCGTCATGGAATGTGTATCAGATGCATTATTTAGCATTACAAACGAAATTGATATATCAGTTCTAATTACTGGTTCTCTACATTTAGTTGGAGCAACTCTCTCTGTCATAAATCCTAATTTGAATTGAATTGGGACTGAATTTAATGTACTTAATACTTTTCACAATGTTTGTGATAATTTTACGTATAATTGTGCACGTGTTACTAAATTTTATACTGTTATTTTTATGAAATAAAATTTTGTTTTTAATCATGCTATTTTATTTTGCAAAATAATAGAAACCATAAGTAAACCCAAGTAACATTATGCAGTCCAAATATATTGCGGTTTTAAGAAATGGCGATCAATTATCAGTCCAATTGTTATATAACTTTAATATCCTATTGGGCAATTGTTACTTTGTCCCTGACTTTCATATTTGTATTGGCTATTGTTTAATAAAACTAAAAATTACTAGCCTCGCCTACTTTCCTATATTAAGAAATTTAAAAAAGCATTTCTAATTAAAATTATTTCGTAGCTATGAACGATTTCTTCGTATCACCGTCTGAAAACCTGTTTATTTGTTATTTTATTAGTGTAGTTTTGATAACTCGTCGCCATAAAATCGGCCAATCTACCTTCGTAAATGAGTTTTACTGACAGTACCATTTAGATCTAATGTCAGTTGTCACGATGACAGCCTATCAGCTGTCACAGTTCAGTTTCTCTTGTTGGGTTGACCTTTCAGATTTCTTTCCTTTTTTAATTAAAATTATAATTAAAATCTATTACTCTACCATTTTTAATAATCGCAGAGATAATTAATAACTGTAAAGTGTTATTATTAAATTGATAAGCCTTGCAGCTGTTATCGATTTAGTCTATCGTTACCGTTGGGTTAGTTGTAAACTATTTACTTTCCAATTGAATTATCGCCGTGATAAGGATGTAGGTCCTTGTGATATAGGAGGCAAATGGAAATGGAACTCAGCCGGGCGAGGGGCGTCGTGTTCGCTGCAGTTAGTTAAAAGGTAACAGATGTCCTTTTTTTCAATTAAAGAATATTTAGGTCTAATTATTAAATTTATTAATGAATGGAATCAGCGCGCCAAATTCTAGTGCACAGACATTATAGAAAGTTGATTTCTATTAGGAAAACATTGCATTCTCATATCTTTACTAATATCATAATTATAGTATTCAATGTTAGAAACTTTTAAATTTATGCATGATTATTCGCCCGGCGTTTATTATCACTTTTTTTTGTTATAATAGAAGAAAGTCGGTATTACAGCGCCTTGGTGTTGTCAAAGCTTATGTAGAGCTTTATCTAATTGGAATTAATACTAAAATTAAATATTGTTATGTATGCAATAGCCTCTATTAAGATTTTGAGTAAGTAACACTTACTGAATTTCATAACGGTTTTAGCTACAAGAGATTCAGTCTGAACAACAATATGATGCTTATTGGTAAAATGAGATATTGAAATGATGTGATAACTTTGGGTAGTCCCTGTTTTTACACGGTATTTTACTTAATTGTCATGGGGAGTGATGTTATTTTTATAAAACACACCTAGCTCTGTAAAGTTAAAGGTGTGTCAGCATTCTAACGTCAATGACTCCAGAATTATACATGTATTGTTTATTTTGTGTCATGTTTTGCTGTAGTGAAAGTGATCGATTGCATTGCACACTGCGTATGTTTTAATGCCAGCCACTGAACTAGAACTAGTTGTAGCCAATTATGATTGGAATAAAAAGGAAGTTACTGTTGGTAACTGTTATTTGCATCATTATTGTTTTCACCAAACAATATTAGAAGTGTGTGGTGTGCATATTAGTCCATACGTATTCATACCAATGAAGTCACAGGATTATGTATTTGTCAGACTTTATCATATTCACATATTATAAAAAGACAGCAGTCTATTAGTTTATGAGCGATGATAACTTGTGTATCGCTTGCAATATTTTTCCCACTTTTGGGAAAACAACCACTAGTGCAATATCGGAGGAGTGCATAGTACACCATCACATTGTTCCACTGCTTGCTACTTGAGTTACGTAGCTGAGTATGTCTTTATACTTTTGTACAATTGAATAAATAGTTGGCGTTGTTTCCAAACTTGAACTTCAATGCAAGGTAAATACATACAATTAATTAATGTCCTACATTTTATAATTTATTCATCGGCTTTGTTACAACATACCAATAGGACAAATGTGTAAAAACATTGTCTCTTCTACACATTGTTAATATTGCAGTTGTGTCAACCGATGTTGCTAATTTTGTGGTCTGGCGAGCAGCCAACACCGACTGTTACATTTAACAAGACGCCACTGAAGTTAATGTATTGAAAATTTTATTCATTTTTATTTTTGGAAAGTTGTCTTTATCGACATGTTTAAAGTCGTATTTATATTATCAATTAACTTTATCCATAGATCATATTGCAGCATAAAATACGTAGGTATAACTACAAAATTAAAAAAACTGTCTACATGAAATTTTTTTTAAAAATTCAAATTAAAAAAGAATAACACGTACTTCGTACGATCTTACATACTGCCAAAAATAAAAAGAAAAACTCACGCGACTAATTGAAATAAAAAATGCCAATATTTCGTTCTCACATACGAAAAAGAGGGAAGTGCTGAAAAATTATTTCATGTATCAAAGTTTCAGCTCATCTCCAAATGTTTTTAGGAATCCGGCTGAATTATGTCACTTAGCCTTTCTATGAAATATTGCGATAGAACTTTTGCTATTTACACAAATAAAAAATGTTTTAAATGTGATTGATGTGAGGACCTAAGGGTAAATAATCTTAGGATCTAAGGATCCTAAGATTATTTGCACGTCTAAACGTGTAAATAATAATTCACATCTAGTTTGGCTGAAATTCCTTGTTATCGGACAGTTATCGTGATATGCAAGCATAATTAATTTTACAATTACTTTACAAACGTATTTATGAAAAAATATCATCACCGATATATGTGTCAGGTAAGCGAGCGGCTTACGTTAAAGAATTAAACAGTAAAATCAATTTATTGACTTATGGCGGCAAATAAATATAGGAATATAGGTATTACTAATAACATTGTAAGTATACTAAGATGTCAGTGTTTCTCAAAGTAGCCAATAAGGTAGAAGCTTCACGGCTATCGGAAGGGTTTTGACCCGGTGAACAAAAACGGCGGATGATATTCAAAATGGCAAAAACTTACATATTCCGAAGTAATATTAAATAATTTCCCTTGCATTTCAATGTTCTGTTCCAATCGGAACTAGGATATGGCACGATTAAAAACATCAATTGCAACGTTTATATTATCGGATAATAAGTCGCGATGGAATATATTTAATACTGAAATAAGTCGGTGAAATTAAATTTTTTTTTTGAATCTGTGGTACGGATAGCGATCGTAGGTATTCCATTTTATTCACTGATCCATGTTCGCACCCTGTGCTGGGCTTTCCGACTAGTTGCTGGAAAATTCTTACGCAGACGTATACGAAATTGCTATGTGTTGATGCTCATTTTTGGAATCAAAAATTGCTTGATATAACAGGTAATTTCTGGATTCCTGTTGATTTTTAGTTTTTATGTAACAAACAATTGTTATGAACCTTTTCAAACAAGAGGTAGTGGCTGTGTTGGGGACTCTTAGGTTTTACATTAATATATACATAATGCGTCATATTTTTACATGAATATATACGTAACGCGTGATATTTTTAAGCATAATATAGTTAAAATCAATAAATGTTATCTGTAGTTCACATTCACAGATAAGCTAATAGCAATGTGGGAACATAGAGATAACGTATCGAGTCAGTTAATTTAAAACAACCATAGGTTTGTCTGTTGTGTATTAATCGCGGTCTTACCTAGTTGCAAATAGATTAGCAGTGCGCGTTTTAGTTACAATGCACATAATACCTTCGACAAGGGTTACCGGTAAAATAAATAACGGATACATAAATGAATGTCATGTTTATCTATCCTTACAAACCTGACGTTCATGCATACACGCCGGTTACGGAGACTCTTGACTCCCTCGTTCAGCCAGTATCTTGCCTATTTGGCTGGGGATGAAAAGTCTTGGTTTCCCTCCGCAGTGTACATCCATCAACACTCGCATTGTTGTATCTATATGTATTCTCATTATTTCATCATCCACTCTCTCACCATGTCCAAAGCATCAGAGCATTCCATTTCTCATTTTTATACATTTTTCTTGCATTTGTATTACGAAATTATAAATAGCTAATAGGTAACATCACGCCTGTAATCCCCTAAGGGGCAGGCAGAGGAGTGTAGTACACCCCCACATTTCACCAGTTACGTTTAATTCCCACAATGGAATAGGTGGTGAGCCTATTGCCGTGCACCGGGCACAAATCCAGACTCCGAGTCATTGCTAGAAATTCTAGATTAGAAAAAATCCAACAGTGCCCAACCCGGGATTTGAACCCTGGACCTCCAGATCGGCAGTCGCGCTAGCAACGGCCCGACCAACGAGGCAGTCAAAATAAATTATTTCAGCGAAAACTTAATTGTCGCTTATAATATCTTGACTGTATTTTTGAAGGTGCATTGTTCAAACGAATTACTCGTATCTCGGTTAGCGGCCATATTTGTATAAATATTTTGATATTTTTAAAATATTTATAAGTCCGTCTTCTATCAAAGTATTAGGTATTTTCGAAGATATCAAATTTGCTGTATGAGACGAGAAGTTGTAGCGAAAGCTTAATTGAAGTAAACCTTAAGCAATTACTATTAAAAGTGGTTCCAATTTAGTTTTTATTTATTTATTTATTTATTCTTCATTATTGTCAACATAGAGCGAGCTTAATGCGAGCGTAATTTAAATTCAAGAAAATTTCGCTTACAACTTTACACTTTTACCACGGCACTCAAGTCTATTGGCATTTTTATAGTCTCAAAGCAATCATGCGGCACCGAACGTAAACTAGGATTTACTCGTCCCCCAGGAATTCTCCTGAAGCGGTTTCGTTTCGGCTTTAGATGAACTGGATATCTTGTTCCACTTGGTTGTTAATAAAGGATCGGACGGCATGACATTGGCTTGGCTGTTTTTATTGTTGTATGTAACGTTGTATATCTTTAATTAGACGTTCATAGACAGGCCTTGTGGTCGAATGGTTAGAGAACCCGACTGAAAAACCAGCGACCGTGGGTTCGAGTCCCACCCAGGACAAACATTTTCCTGATGAACACATTTGTTGTTCTATGTTTGGGTGTAATAAAAGTATCATTAAATGTACATTTTACATACATTGACAGATGACGTGGATATTAAAACGAAATTGTAATTCATATAAAACTTATTCCATATTAAATCGCTCATATTGTATTTATTTATTCTGTACAATGAATGCCGTAATTCAAAATCTATACGTTTGTTAAGCGTGCGCAAATTTACGTCACCATATTGTGGTTGGTCCGTGTATATCAACGAATTGCACCGCACACAAATATCCACGAGATGCAAATGTTGATTTTATTTTTATAACACATAATGCATTATTCATGTTTACGCTTTCATGCATCTGGATTATTCGTGAATAACATTACGTTGTGGGTAATAACAATTTTCCATCGCTATAATGATTTTATCGAGTTCCATAATATCGTATTGTACCAAAAATTGATGATTTGACTTGAGTATATCTCTCAATCGTAAACGAATACTCTGACGCATCTCTTCAATCTCACTATTGCATAAATCAGTCATGACTTTTATTAGCGAAAGAAAAATTAATGAATAAAAAATAAATAAAAAAAAATGTTTGTTTTTGTAAAATTTCCAGTGTACTAGAACTGTTAAAAATAAAAAGTAATATATATATAAAATAATGGTTCGGAGATGTAATTTAAAATAAAATGTTTAAACGAGACTTAAACAACTCAGTTAAGTAGACAATAAAGATATTCAAGCTTCTAATAAAACGGTGGGCAATTCATTAATTAGAAGGAATTTGAAAAGAAACAAGGTTATCTCAAGAACAAACAGTAAAATGATAAATCTATCCGTTCCTTAAGTTTACTAAAAAAACGTGGATGTTTCACTTTAAAAAACCGAAGGGCACTTAAGATAATGCGACATAAATGACGTGTTTCTACGTCGCTATGCTCAGAATTGTGTGAAAATTTTCCTCATTAACATTTTTTTACTATCCTTTGTTTGCCCTTAAGCATTGTGACTTGCGAAATACTCCATATAATTCCTTTCCATTTATTTCTATTTTCATTATTTTCTTAGCTTTTATTTTGGCGTTGAGAGCTTTTAAAAATTATCTAAGTGAAAGAATTTCGTTTCCACTGTGAGGAAAAAAAAAGTTTTGTCGTATACTAAAATAGAAAGCGAATTTACCGTGGCAAATAATTTTAAAAATATCATTGTAAATTAAATAATAAATGATTTTACCGATTTAAGAAATGTTACAATGAAATTTACATAAACAAATATATTTATATATTTGAAAACCTATATGTACACAGTTTAAAAACCGTAGTATACGATTTTGAATCGGCATTAATATCATACAGGTGTAATATAAAACTCAAAATCTTCTTCAATAACTGACCCTTATATATCTGTCCAGGCGCGACTATCATACGTCATTATGTCCGTATAATAAATGATTTAATATAACCCATCGCGGCATCTTCAGAGAGTGCCCATAAACAGACTCACGAAACGCCTGATTAAAGTATATTGCTTGTAATAAGTGCTACACGGGGAACAGTAATACTTCCAATGTGACGCTGGAATATTGCCATATGAAGAAACTGTGTTTATATATCAGCACACATGCGGCTTCTTGCTAAAGAATGTCAAAATATTCGTAAATGCAGCAAATGTTAAAGTAAGGGTTTGGGTACGAGTATATTTTATTTAGAAAGCATATGGAAATCAGTTTATTTATTTATTTATTTATTTATTCATGCAAATACCTAATAATAGCGTTTACAAAGGACAAACCTAATGCCTAGCGGCATTGTCTTCCAGTCAACCCTGGATGACAGTGATATGTTGTGGTAGGCTATAAACACAAAAACGATTACCTAGATAATTACATAGTATTATAATATATACACATACATATATACATAAGTAAATAAATAGTATACAATAAAATACCCATATGTACTCATCACTTAAATTAAAAATAATATTCATTTATTGTACTAGCGGCCCGCCCCGGCTTCGCACGTTAGTACATCCATTTTGCTCTTCTATTGTCAATAATTTCCGCATCGTACGCGATATAACGATCTTTTTGGTATTTTCTTCACACTTTGGGTTACATAATCGAAATTTTCATACGAAACCCAATCTTTTTTGAAAATAACCCATCGCCTATGTTCATCGTTGATAAATAATGTAGGATTCTAACGGTGAAAGAATTTTTCAAATCGCTCCAGTAGTTACGGAGCCCATTCGATGCGAACAAACAAACAAATCTTTCCTCTTTATAATATTAAGTTTAGATCACGCATCGGCAAAGAAACGAAGTGTCCTTGCAGTACAAATATGACACAATCGTCGTGTCTCACTCGCACAGTGATCTAATGCATCTCGTAATAAAAAAAAAGATATGCAAACTATTATAATTACGAATGCAAAGTGCGAATCATTTGGCACAGATAACAACACAACACACTTGCAACAATGAATTGCATCGCAAATTTAGTGGCGCGCGATAATATCAATTGTAATTAAAGTCGATGGAGTTAAAGAAGATACTTTCGAAAAGCTAGAACAGAATTGCAATATTTTTGACTAGTTTTTATTTGACTGCCTCGTTGGTCGGGCGGTTGCTAGCGCGACTGCCGATCGGGGGGTCCCGGGTTGGGTACTGTTGGATTTTTCTGATTTCGAATTTCTAGCAGTGACTCGGAGTCTGGATGTGTGCCCGGTGCACGGCAATAGGCTCACCGCCTATTCCATTGTGGG
>DWDX01005321.1:0-10633 GCA_018245675.1 Agara michaeli | reverse complement strand
GTGATAATGTAGCATTCAAATGGTGAAAGAATTTTTGAAATCGGTTCAGTAGTTTTTGAGCCTATTCGTTACTTACATACATACACACACACACACACACACACACACACACACACACACACACACAAATCTTTTCTCTTTATAATATTAGTATAGATGATATGGTCTATAGGGCTTATACATATCTAAATGCATCAAATAGTAAATATACCAACATTCTAGCTGAGTTAATATATTCATAGTTGTTAGCCTAAGTTACGTTTCAGCTAATTTATATTTGAAGTTGGACTAATTGTAATACGTGTTCAGAATATAAACAAACTAACGACTCAACAAACGACGTGACCGGTTTCAATATTATGTGTGCTTTTTGTTCATGAGGACTTTATGTTTTTCCTTGAAACTTAAAATATATTATAATATTCGACATATCATAGCGTAGTTTGAGTGTGCGTGGAACCTGTATTAAGATTTACATGAGAAAGTTTGTTGATACATTGCACAGCAGAGAGGCGGGGGAGGCGGGGAAGGCGGGGGGCGCACAGAGGGTGCAGCCGCCAGCCGATTACCTTGCATATTTATTTGTCAACTTTCATTATTAAAATCCGCCGTGTAGTTCGCTTCGACTTCTAAACGTTTCTGAGTAATTCTATCTAGACGAGCATTGGAGTCACTATAAAGAGTCGACCGGCTATTTGACAGTTTAAATTTTTACGTCAACAACTGATTAATTTAAGACGGTTAGTGGACTAGATTGTAGCTCGGTTAAGACAAATTAATTTTGAACTGTCATTTGTCTTTTGAAGGGTTTAGACGGTTGGAGCGGCACGTTGTGTTGTGCGGTTGCGATCGGACGAACAAGAACTACAAATGTCCAAGTCCTCAGCAGCGTCCCACATGCAGTCGTAGCTGTCTCGCGGCACACAGACAGCTGCACATATTACACGGACGAGAACGAAGACGCCGTAGCTCTATTCATCAGAAGAGCCACAGCTGCCTCAGCGGACAGGACAGAGAATTATAACATCCAAATGGCGATCCGCAACAGAGACACCTCGTTCCTAAACAAGCAAACAAAATACATAAAAATTATCTAATTGACAAACGAGAATGAGTGGTCAGAGAGTGACAGAAGAGAAAAAAAACAATAAAGCTACAAATTCCTAAAACCATTAGGAATTAAAAAGGCATGGACGGCAAGCATGTGGAGATAAACATATTAATATAAAAAAAACAATAAACGTAAGTATCAAGGTGTAGTTGTGCGGCCTGCGCCAGAGCTATGTCGCCACACAGAAATAGATTGTTTTGTGTTTTTAACATCTACCTAATATTTTATTGTAAAAAGTGTCATCCATTAGTTTAGTGATAAATGGGCCACGCTGCTGAGACGTAGATGGTGAATTTGGTGAGTTAGTTCCATGCAGTACCAAGGCGCCAGCCCCAGCCGTGCTGCCTCGTTTGGTATGAAATGGCCGGATGTGAGTTTTCCCAAGTTTTTTTTTCAATTTTTTTTAAATTTCTCGCTACGTTTGCGGTGAAGTGACGATATATCGAGTAGTAATTAGTGTCCACGGCAGACACGAGGGCCGGGTCCGGGTGTCCCCCGGGCTGTGGTCCCTTCAAAAAAAAGCAGAACATGTACGCTAGACACTGGCGCTTATCGGTCACAAATGACTTCGTCAGTTACATTTCACGAAATATAAATTCACTTGCCAAATGGAATTCATAAAAATCTGCATTCGAAAGCGAAACACACAAAGAGTCTCATCTATCTCAAAATGAAATAAAATTTTGTGCTTTTGACGAAGTTCTCGACATAAAGGTCGCACTGAATCGTTTAAGTGGCTTAAGTAACTGTTGTTCATGACAGCGTGCGACTCTGTCTGTCTGTGTCACAAAATATCAAAATTACACATCATTCGTTTTTCTAAGGGAAATGTCACTATGAGTATAAAACTGGGAAATTTATAAAGAAAAACATTTTGAAGCTACACGAAGTAATATACAGACCCGTAAAGTACACAGTACACACATATGTACACAATACGTACGATCTGAAAAGTGCGTTGCAACATTGACTTATGAAATTTTCCTGTCGGTTATTTCGTCGGAGCGATGCTTCATCGTCGTGTCGTTCGTCTGATCGTCGGCGGGCGGTGATTACGATACGTTTCAGACCCCGCGATGTAAATTATTATCAACACCAATTTATTACGAACGCACAAATACATCAGCCAGTTTGAAAATTAGCACGTGTGAGCGCGGGTTTGCTTGCCATCTCGCACACCTCTCGTTTAAACTCGACGGTCGCCAGAGGCTACAGGCTACAGCGATTACTACTTCGCAGGTCATCCGTATGCGAAGCATCCCGCTTGAAGTTTACTACACTAATAAATCGTGTAGGTCTCCGTTCGCGAGAAGAAAACGGATTTCTTTACTGTTTCACTTAAGTAACGCGTGACGGTGTGCATAATTGTCAAATCCGTTACACGGAGCAGCACACACGGGGGACACGAAACCTTCCGTGGACCTCCAATATTCAGCGCACACATAACGTTTCGCGCCACCTGTTGAAACTCCCTATAATATTATACCGGGAGTGATAGATCGCGTACCCTGCCTCATATATCATCCCTTTCCCTTATTTTAATGTTGCCAAATTGAAGGTTTCTATATCGATTGGATGTGGACTTCAATAGTATCATGTACGTCGGCGTGCAGTCGGCGTGCAGTCGGCGTGCAGTCGGCGTGCAGTCGGCGTGCAGTCGGCGTGCAGTCGGCGTGCAGTCGGCGTGTAATCGGCGAACATTGTCATCACGAGTATTAAACGCCGGTTATTATAGTTTTAGAACTGTGCTTTTCTTAACAAACATCGGAGGTATGTTTTAGTTCTCTCCTTTATTAAATTAATTTTTTCGTCCTTAATTAAACTAGTAAGCAGACAAGACATTCATCGATCGGCAGCGCAACGGGCCGCAGGGCGCCGCCGCCGCGTCGTAACTCAGGCCGGGTGACGCCCGCTCTCTCGTTACTGAGGCGCATCGCATGATTTACGATCACTACTTATTTCTGATATCCGAGGAAAGCTCAATATGCGGGTCAAATGCAACAAGTGAGTTTATCTCGTTGTCACTTCTCGTCACCGAAACTACCGAACCGATTTTGACTACATGTCAACATACCGATGGAACGGTGAGGAACGACGGGTTCATGAGCTGAGTCGTTGGAAGGACTCGAGCTGCACGCGCCCGTCGCCGCGACTCGACTCTGTTTCAACGATTACATCCATATTGCCATTGCGTTAATTGCGTTGCACTCTCCGTTAATAGCTGACGTTTTTGTCTAAATGTTTGGTTTTAATATTCATCGGCTCAATATGCTATGAATTATTCCTTTGCTATTTCTAGGATTAATTAATAGCCCCATATAGTACACGTTTGTTAATTATCAAATGGGGTAATGATGTAAATGGACTTTTTAATTAAATGATTCGGATTGCATGTTAATTACGTTATCGTACCCTCCTTTGCTTAGTTTACCCATCTGACGTCTTCGGAGCCGCTTTATTTAATAGCGAGTAACAACCTTGTTTGTATGTTAATACATGTTTACTTTCTTTATTTACAACCCGAGCTGCTGCATGATGTTTTTATTTAAGTATAAAACTTTACCAGTTGTACTATTTAATATTATAAAGGGAAATGTAGCTTTGTAGACTTTCTATCTACAAGAAATTTAAAACTGTATGTTACGATTCTAAACAGGGCCGGCTTAATATTATTGGGCATCGAGAATGTAGGAGCACAAATATCATTAATTAACATCGTGTAATAGTTATAATGAATCGACAAGTTGAACGATTAACTTGACAGTTTCAATCACGTCAGTAGTTGAAACTTTATTCGTGAAATATAGAATTCTAAACCTGAACAGGACGCGCGGATTACTCGTGGATTACAGCCTGAAGCCGCTGAGTGCGCCTCAAATAAATGATTAAATTTAAACTTCATTATAAACTTGTTAATAAATTGAGAGTATTACTGTACGACCGTTTCCTCTCTGTCATCGTGAAATGAGTTTGCACGCGATTATATAATGCGAGTATTAAAGTACTTCTCGGCTCGAGGGAATATCGCCGATTGAACCTTTAATCACTTAAACTGAACTGCGGACGAGCTCGGCGCTCAATTGTTCCTGCCGTTGCTTAAATATAGAACGCGGAGTAAGCAGTTACGTCCCTGAATGAACATGTCATTGTGTGGATTCGTCAGCTAAGTCTTGTACGACCTCGTTTGTTTAGGTGAAGTACAAGATACACGGGTGTAATATACCTTTGCTCCCATTATATGCTCGATTACGTACTTCAGGAGCCTCACGAGTCTCACTTTATGAAACGCACGTTGATATCGATAAAGGGAACGACGCATTCCTACGCAGCCTACGCATCGTGTGTAAGGCATCGCATATACAGAATTGTTCCTACAATTGTTCTAACTGCCATCGAATTCTTCAATATAAATATGGCGTCCCCCCAGAACACTGCCACAAACTCGTCCTCCAGCGCGCCCTCGACACTCCACACCTGCGGGCTGTACAAAGCTGATGAAAACACTCATTTGAAATCATGTGGTATCAAACGCCTAAAGACGTCCACCGCGCCCGCACCCGCTGCCGCGCCCGCGCGTTCTTACGTGAACAATACTTAAGAAATGCAATTAGAACGCTTGCCTTAGTCGCATTACAATTTGATTGCAGACAGTTAGAAATTCTGTCACAGATCGCACCCTTACTGTACGCCGTTAAGGAGTTCCATTGATCATCATATTCGACACGAAACACGACCGTAACACGACGTTACGGTAGGTGACTCACATATCCGGACAAACTATAAAAGGACTGGAGTTGTCACAAGTTACATTGATGTAAGATGTGTAGCCGTTTCTCTCTTGGAACTGACTCCCTGATATTCGTGTCATTGCTATGACGGCTGGTACGCAATAACGGTGTTCAGTTTTACAGTCGAGCAAGTTAAATTACAGCTTCTTTTTAGAAGTGTTTGGGGACTGAAACTTCGATCGGTTCTCTGATTACATATCTCACGCCTAATATAATATGTACAGCTGTCGCTTTGTACAAAATTTCTTGCTATGAAGCTCAACGAAAAACGACGAGGAACCTACGTACCCAAGATTTTCTATCATGTTTTTTAAGTCTCGTAAAAGAGTTAATGGCGATGATGACGAATAATAAACTTTTTGCTTCTTTTTCAGGAAGTCACTTATATCGAACAAGACAGTTAAAGTAAGACCTGTCTGATATAAATCGACCGGACAGAAGCTTTTGACGCGAGGTCGTTCACCTGAGGAAATTGCCTGCGTCAATAATGTTTTGATAGCCGGCAAACGCGGTCACGGGCGAGAGATAGATTAACTCTGCTTTGAATATTGGCAAACCGTTTAGGCGAGATTAAACAGTCTATATAAGGTTTGCATTATGTATAAAATTAAAATAAATTTAAGAGACATACTCGGTAATATACTGCTGTGCTAATTGTCCTATTTTTTGTAAAATGTTCTATTAATAATTGTCATTGATTATTAAATTGTTACTGGTTTTAAATTACCTCTCATTTATTCAGTTCGTTTCAACATCAAAAATACGATAAAATTTCAACCGAACGCCTCCCCAATGAATCTGCGACCCGGATCGCGTTACCATGTAGAGTTTGTAATTTTTTTTCATAAGCACTTTACGTCTCGGTCGTTCCGAGTCAATTGAGTTATGGAGAGGGAAGCACAAAAACTCGGCAAACTTATTAGCGACGCATAAATCTACCAAGTTTTGGTGTATCTGGCAGTTGTCGTTGAACGGCCGCGAGAGATATCGTAGATTAATACCGCGTACTCGGTTTCGTAGGTCGTATATCAGCGGTCCGATGGTATGTTAGCAAGCATGCAAGTTCGGTACACAATATGCCACCATTCTAAACGTGGACAGTGGCCGCTAATATGGAGGAAGTTATATTTACTTATATATTACGTTGCGTGCTGTTTATTATTATACGTACTGTTATTACGATATAAACTTAGCTCTTTGCTATCGTTATCATTACTTTATACATAATATATACTGTTACCGATCACAAATATGGAACTGGCACGCTTCTGTAGGAAAAAATAAAATAAAAACAAGAGAAGAGCGCGCTCTGTTTTGTTTCCGCGCTGTTCGTGGCGTTCGGATGTGACGATTCATTTAGAGATACATATTTTATTCAAGTGCTATTTAATCATAAGTTTAGCGTGATTGTTATCATTCTTCTGTTATTAATTGTAATTGCTTAGTTTGTATTATAGTTAAATATTTAGTTCCCTTCTGATCGACAAGAATACATATTCAAATTCTAAGTCATTTATTTGGAAAAACACAGTATACGTTATTACGTATAGGTACGTATAGGTACTTACGCATACGTATATATATATAAATAAATAAATATATGTGTTCTACTTTTATTAATTCAATCAGCCGTGCAATATAAAAATATTATTTGTGTATCTGACACTTAATTAAGGAGTAGGTATGTTGAAATATCGCATCACGCTCCAATAATTACGTAAATGTCTATATAACGTATTACACAAAAACGTCCTAATCATACAAGTCCATATTTATAGACTAATACGTAAGCCTGTTAAATATTAAATGTAGAATATACGCCGAGATTTGAGTGGTTAAATGAGATGCCCAAACAATTGAACTCTTTCAGAGGGAACAACGCAGCCGTGAGCGAAGGTACTCGTAGCTATTGTATATATTTAGAATTACTTACAAATGTTAATTGTTATTATGAGTATTTAGCTGTAACAAAAGAAGGCAACACACAGTAACGAAACTGACAACCTTAGAAATGAAAGTATTATATATTATGTCTAATGTAATATATCAATAGTACAGTCACAATAATACTTACACATAATGTATGTGTGTATGTCGTTGCGGTATTCCAGTATGATATAACCTTCACACTCGCGATCGTGTCGTGTTCTTCGACTAATATGAGCTCTGCTGCGCTGACTTTTAAAAGCAATGTTATTCTTTTAACGCAACCATCACGGAGAGCTGCAGAACTTTTCCAAATGACTGCATATTTTTTCAACCGTTCGTTCTCTGAAATAACAATTGTTTCTCCGAAATCGACCTTCATTGCGCTTTACGAGGGCACGTAATATAAAGTTTGAAATTAACATTTCAGATCATTTAGTTGAAGTAACATACAACATTTTTTATATAAAGTTACCTTCTTTTACAAATTTTGAAGCTCTAATATATGTACAACAAAGTTTCGTCCTTTTTCATTACTTATCCTCTACTCTAAATAAAGAAGAAGTAATTGACAAAATTATAACTTTTACCGAAAAGCGTATCTCATACCCGCGGGCTCACGGGCGGGTAGAGCCAAAATAAATATTTTTACAAGCTGTCCTATAGACTTGACAATTTGAATATTAAACTATGTCGTAGCGATACGAGACAGTTATTAAGATAAAAATAGAAAACGGACTTCAACTTTAAGATATACAGAATCAGAATTTAAGATGAATATCGGTTTGAACACGAGAAGATGGATTACAAATATTTTATTAAAAAGCGAATCGTAGAAACTTTGCCGAGTTTTATTAAAACTAATTGTAAAAAAATGTAAATTGTTACAATAATATTTATGCTTAGTATATAAAATGCGCAACCTATCTAACTGCTGGCTGCCGGCTGTTGAATTTCGTCATCAACACTTATCATTCTAGTGATGAATATGGGCGGGCGCGTGTATTGAGCAGGATAGACGCAACAGCGCACCACGCTGGCTGAGCTCACTTTAGAGGGAATTAAAGAGAATTCGAAGGTGTATTAGCTTTAAAGAAAACGTTACTACAGTGATTTTCTTTTCCAAAACATGATCTCTTTGAGGACTCGTGCGTCAGCTTTGTTTCTTGTAGAAGTTATTTCGATTTTAACTTGGCGAGGAAAAGTTATTTCTAATACTTTAAAGGAGAAAGAAAATTCCCGTTCCCATCGGAGCCCATTGGAGGAAGGAATTTTTAATTTCCTTTATATCAGGTAGATCGTTATAATGGATATTACGGTCTTGGTTTTAAAATAGAAGTAGAGGTAATTGAAATGGAACAATTTCGGTTGTTTCTCAGTTTATTTTTATTTTGACGGGCAGTCAGTGGTCCGGTCGGCCGGCGGCCGCCAGGTATTCGTGCGATTCCCACCTGCCACAAATATCTGGAGTGAATAATAGTAACAAATATTCATAGCCGGGATAAACTGTTTATCCCGCACAGCTGATACATACTATATATACTTTAAATATATATTTTTATTACACCAAGACACAAAACAAACAAATATACTTTTCACGCAAACGTTTTTCCCGTGTACGGTCGATCGTGTATGATCGGTTTGGCAATCAGGAAATCTAACTACTACACCGAGATGCCAGTCAGCAGTGTTCATTCTGTTGCTGGTTTAAAAGTATATATATATGACGACCGTGCGTGATGTTGTTCTAGATACATGCATACATACATACCGTCACGCCAGGTCCCTAGATATATATATGTTGTTCTAGATATTATTACTATTTGTGAAGTGAAGCACTAGAGGGTACTACGGCTTTAATTTTCCAGTGACAGTAATTTTGTGTTTTTTTTTTTGAGTTTGAGTTTGAGTTGAGTCTAAGTTTGAGTAATAATGTAATATAAGACATATGTATATGATATACTAGTATTGATGCAACGGCTAGTAAATAAAAAAGGAAAATAACAGAAAACATTGTCTTGTCGATAGGTGCTACAAAAAGGGCGTATTATAAATGGACGCACGATTGATTTATTTATTTATTTTCGTCACGAAGTTACAATAAATGAAAGCGCAGTAGAATAGAGTACAGTCGCGCACAACTGCTCGCCATCAATCAACCTCGCTCGAGTTTGTCGCGCGCTACTGAAAACAGTTGGAACAAGTTCATAAATAAATCATTTCTGATTTTGATTGATGACATTTTGATGTATGAAAACGAAATATTCTAAATTTTTCCAGCTCATAGTGGAACGGCTATACCTACAAAAACCTGTTCGCCCGGATATGTCTGTCCATTACCGGAAACAGGCCGAAGCTTCTGTACCACGTTTTTATTAATCTATTTTTTTCTGTCAAACTGAGGTTTTTAATTACAAGATCTATAAAACTCTGAAATTGTTTTAACAATTTTGACCCATCTCAGATCGGCTGAGGAACAGTAGTAAATAACATAACATTATATAAACTCTGCCACTTCCCAGTTATAACGAGTGAAGCAGATCTGCAGAGAGAGAGAGAGAGAGAAATTATTATGAAACCAAGGACGACGTTACTTAAAAGACAAAAAGACATGTGGTTGAGTTAACCAGGCCGGTTCTATGCTCATGCAATAGTTAGGTATATGTAGAACCAGATGACAACAACTGATATTTGACGTTTTTAAGTGGACGTAGAATACATTTTGTGAAGAATAAAACAAAGTGAAAATGACAAAACCCCTGAATACTAAAGGTCGTATATCAGCGCCGGCTGCTACCAATACTTCAAGGTGAAAAGTCCCGGCCCGCGGCGTGCAAGGCTGTGCACCGATCTCGTTATCTCCAAGCAGCGTACAACATCGCAGAAGGGCGAGTGTGACCTCGCATGATGGAGTGCAACTGATGCAGACAGCGAGTACGACGGGGTTCATCGCGTGTTTCAAATAGAATGACCGCTGTGCCGTTTCCATCCGCTCGTAATATCGTTATCGTAAAAAATGCAGCGGTTGTAAAAAATATGGAAAAAATTTGCACGCATGGAAAGTTATCGGAAATTGAAATGGATATATTATATAGGCGTGTTCGGAACGACTGTTTTATATTCTCTCCCGATGTTGACTGCAGGCGCGGAGACATCGTTTGTGAAAAATGAAACTGATCCTATAGGGATATATTTAAAATTCACAAAAGCCGTTTCTAAATTTGTTAATGTAATTATTTGCATACACACATTATACATTTTACGCAATTTGACATCAACGTAACATTACTGTACGCTTAATTGTATGTTTTATGAGTGCCTTTGAATCATAAATAAATTGAATAACTAAAATCGTCACCCGGCCGACAGATTGAGCAGGAAAACATTAGCCGCATTAATGAATTACATGACAATAAATATTTGCGTTTCAATCAAGGGTATTACGAACTGTGCAGCCTGCCCTAAAACGTACGGCCCTTTTAAATTAAATAATTGTTAAACTTTAAGCAAGTTTGGTTTTACAGTTGATTAGCAATTCAAATGAACAGTCACCGCTCGCGACACAAAGGGTTCCAAGTGTTTTGAATAATGAAACTGTACTTTGTTTTTTAAATTAATCAATATTTGTAAATCGAGCTTTAATTCCGGATTATGAATAAAAATGGCTGCCAAAAACTGCCAGACATTTAAACAGCATGCTTTTGCTTAGCTCATATATATTGTTATACGAAATCTATACTAATATTATAAAGAGGAAAGATTTGTGTGTGTGTGTGTGTGTGTGTGTATGTAACGAATAGGCTCAAAA
>DWDX01005320.1:0-10633 GCA_018245675.1 Agara michaeli | reverse complement strand
GAAGCGGCTGCGGGATGCTCGCGTAAGGAAGGATTGACTTGGAGTGGAAAAAATCGAATACTCAATAATCGGATTTCTCTCTTTCAATTAAATCGATTTGTAAATAACCGATTAATTAATTGTGAAGCAATATATAGGCTACTTTTTATCCTATAATTCCCACGGGGTCGTTATTTATGCGAGAAAAACTTTGTGACACACTGATTTCCACGCGGGCAAAGCTAATGTTGAATAAAACGTTAAACATGAAGTATCAAGAATCGTTGGTGTCTCTAGATTTTAAAAAATTGTGCTCAAATTGCTCTAGGAATTCGTTCGAAAAATATGTGAATTTGTTATGCTTATGTTATTTATACACTACGCTAACTAAAATTCAGTTTTAAAATTACTTCGTTATATATATATCGATATTATAAACGCCCTACGAATTTCCTTTTGAGCCTGTACGTTGTGGAATGGCCACCATTATTATTACACAATACACAGATTATGACTGCACTAGCAAATCGCACTGCGCAATGCGCAGTGGGGAATCTATACTCTGTATTTCTGTAATACGTACACAACAAATCTTTGTTCCTTGATTCCATTTTTTGTTTAATGGTTTGTGACGCAGTGGTGTTGAAGGTTTGACGTCAGTGTATTTTGATATATATTTATTTACTACGCGCATTAGAATATTTCCATTCGACGATGGCCGAGGCTCCCGAAGCCGAACCTATGCCTTCGTCTAGCGAGGAAAATCCTATCGCCCTCGAAGTCAAAGATGGCGAGGAGCCATCGCCTAAAAAACGCAAAACAGATATTGCTGCAGACGGTTCGCAGACAGACAAGCTCGAGCATAGGCTTGTAGGCATTCTCTGCTGCGCAGTTTGCTTGGACCTGCCCCAGGCAGCCGTGTATCAGGTATTCTGAAACAGCTGACGGCCACGGCTTACAGTTGTGTTACAATATCCTTTGTTTACGTAAGAGGCGTACGCGGCCGAGCGTGCTAAGCGCTCCGCTCTCACGGGAACCCTTTTCGAGGTTCGCAATTTTACTTCGATCACTGTTTTGTGATCATAATATGCTTTGAAGTCTTAAATAAATTGTATTTCTCGTTTGTTATGTTGAGGTTTCGGTGCAGAGCGCTCGCTCGGGCACCGCTCGTGGGTGCGGCTACCATCCATGTCGTCGTAGTTCGTATATTTGTGATTTGTATGGCAGGGTGACCCATTTCCATGTACCTCTCGATGTGTAATGTAGCAAATTGTCATTCTGTTAACTCTGTGATATAATGTAAGATTGTGTTATCTAGCCTGTACGATCATATAGATCACAATGTAGAAACTCATTTCGGTAAATAAAGAAATGTATCAAAGAGTTAGTTCTTTCTTTATTAAGAAAATCCCTTCCTTTATTTAAAGTTTTCCACCGTTCAAAATTTACTATACCCGGTAATCCAAATGACAGCACCGACCCTATGAAATTTAACAAAACCATAACAATTAAAAACTAAGATATTAAATATTAATGGAACTACTTCACCAATTTTCATAAAATCATATTGATAAAGTGTAGTAGTATTTTACAGCATATTTTTAGTTTAATTGACTGCATGCAATTTAAACAGATGAAGTGATGTTATTTGAAACATTAGGTTTAGTTGCATTTTGTCCGAATGGCTGTTTTGTGCACACTGTTACTGAGCCAATGTTGCTGTACAACTGTAGAACAGTGATACACATACACACTCAAACATGCAAGCACACAAACAGTCACACACGCACACACACACACACATATTATTTAAATTAGGTTCATTTAGAAAACATCTTTAAAATTGCCCTATTACTTGGTATATTTCATTTACTATAAATTAAGTTTTTTTTTCTCACAAATTCTTTAATTCAATTTTATTTGTTTTTGGAGCATTCGTTTTTTTTTAGTCAATACAATAAATTGAGGGCAGTAGGGATTTGACTTGATTTGAATGTTTTTGTGAATAATGTCAAATATTACCTCGACTTACAGTGTAGCAATGGGCACTTAATGTGCGCTCCATGCTTCTCCCACCTGCTGGCCGATGCTAGGCTGCGGGATGAGACTGCCGCTTGCCCTAATTGCCGTGTGGAAATTTCAAAGACTGTGGCCTCAAGAAATTTAGCCGTCGAAAAGACAGTTTCCGAGCTACCGTCCGAGTGCAAGCATTGCACTCGAGTCTTCCCACGACATTCTCTGCAGGTCCACGAGGAAACTATATGCGAGGAGAGGTAACCGTATTTCAATTACATTATATTAAACACCTTATTGACATTAAAGAATGATGGATGAATATTTTATAATGTCGTAGTTTTGTCGTAATGAAGTCAAGTAGGCTGCAGACCATTATGATAAGCTTTACTCTTTGAAGTTAAACATATGTATCCCTTTTATCTCTCGTCACCATAACTCTTGTAACAATATATATGGGAGCGCCGAACGATCCGAGATCGAACCGGGTGAGCTCTCATACCCGGCGTGCTCGTTTGTTACTTTTATAATAGAAACGAGTCCATTGTCGTGTTCCTGTAACTTAACACTCTAATGCATACACACGTCTTTCGAATTTCTTAACGGACTATTTATGCAATACAATTAGTTTAGCGTGGCGCTGATCGGCTACTTCTCCCTGCAGAGAGTCGGTGCACGGGACGGTAGAGTCCGAACCGCCGGTAGACCCGTCGCCCGACACTCGCTCGCTCGATGGTTTGGTTCGCATCGTAACCAGTGCGTGTTCTCTCCTGCTATCCGCCCTGAGAAGACCGTACGCGGTGTCCGAGTTGTCCGAGGCGCCGCCGAAGCGCCGTAGGTTTCGCAGGTGTGTTCACGTGGCGTCGCATTTGAGGTTCTAGACGCCGACTGACCGTAATTCAGTGTGCACCTGGACAGTTGCAATCGTTTTGACATGTTTAGTTTTTATTACTCATTTCATTAACTTAAGTTACCCTTTATTGTTTACCGTTTTTAGATAAATTTGTTTAAATCCCGTATTTTCTTTATGATTTAGTCGCAAGGAGTTTGTTAAAAAGCTATGTCATGGCGCAGTTAACGTTAAGCATCGTGCGTCGCAGCCCCGTCGCTCCGGCTCACTAAGTTAGCCGTAAACGCTCGATAATACTTGTTGTGATGCGAACCAAACATATTTACCCGCGGCCCCTTCCTACGTCCACTCCCTCCGCACGACGTCTACATTCGTGCATTCACGAAACATTCAATTTACAAAAGCTGTCGTATGTTTTGTTTTTATGTCTCACTTAAGCGGACATAAAACCGAAATAGTCATTGATGTGTATGATATAGTGACATATTCTCATTGTTATATATCTACATCGACAGACACGCTACCCTTATCTGTTAGCGAAGGGTCGGTGTTCGAGCTGAACGTTTCCCGGGTAAGTCAAAGCTAGCAAACTGCTACATTGTAAAGTTGTACGACCGCGTACATGTGTATTGTAAAGGCTCTGTAAAGACCTACGACGGTAAGGTGAACATATCCAGTTTTCTGCTATCCCACTGCACATTATCCACGGGTCGGTATTATTTATCGAGCAAAAAGTTAAGTGAAACCTTGGCACTCGGCAGCATCTTCATGGTACAGTGCAACGAGAGGTAGAGTGTTTTAATTTCATCACCGTGCGGCGGAGCGGTTGCTCCGTGAAGGTTTTCACCGCCCCCGTCGAGGGCAGCGACCTGGTCCTCGTCCGACCCGCGAGCGGCTCCACGTTCCATTCCTTTTTTCTTTTCGAAGACGTATCCACTGGACGAAAGCCACATGACCTGTGCAACTATAACGCCTCATGTTCGTTCTTTTAGAGCAATACGTAGTCGAAATCCTATTGTTTTCCTTATTTTCCGCTGCTGATCGGGAAACCGGTAGTAATTCCGCTTTCCCGCTTCATTTTCCGATAAGTTCGTAGAGGAGTACGATTTTATACGGTGGCGACCAAGTCATCCTGCAAATCCGTCACAATATCGCGTAGCCGAGAACGCTATAATACATATTAGCCGCATCGAAACATTGGTAGCTTTAAAATACTAACAGTAAACGGACTGTCAGCATTCCATGTCGCCCGTCCGTCCGATCCGTCCAAACCGGGTGTACAACCGTGAATCGCGGCAGCGGGTCGCTTCGACGAGCCCCGGCCGTCCACTAATGCGCTCAGCGGCCTGCTACGTATCAGATTGACGGGGTGCCGCTACGCGTGCATCGGGTGTCCGTGGCGCGGGCCGGCGCACGAGGCGGGCGCGCACGAGCCGCAGTGCGCCTACCCGCACAAGTCGGCCGCCGACGTGGTGGACGTGCTGCTGGAGCGCGAGCGGCGCGCCGCCGAGACCTACCTGCTCTACTCGCAGATCCTGGACTTGCTCTCTTGCGAGAAGAACACCTTCAACGGTAACGCCTCGCCCTCACGTTTCACGTAATACTTAGACCGCGGCGCGGTTTCGTAATGAACATCGCGGATGTAAAATCGAAGCGACCACGAAATCGATGAACACTTACGACCTCGACCGGTGGAGTGGCGCTCGTTAGACTTAGTTATTTAACTCACCGAACGCTCCGTTCACCGTTCTCATCGACTAACGTTCGGTGCAGACTTGCAGCTGAAACCGTATCGCACCGAGGAGTTCGTGCACAAGCTGTTCTACGAGACGTCGCGATTCTCGGCCGTCGGCCACCAGTGGGTGGTGAAGGCCTTCGTCAACAAGAACCAGCGCGACCCGACGCAGAGCTCGCAGCGGGAGATCACCTACCAGGTGAGTGGGCGTCCCGTAGGGGTCCTCGGGAGCGCCGGAGGTGGACGTGACGTTTGAACGTATCGCGTGTCGCAGCTCATCCTGAAGAGCAAGACGGCGTGCCCGCTGGCCGTGCAGTGGATCTGGGTGCGCGGCCCCTTCGGCGAGGCGCGCCTGCGCAGCACCGTGTGCGCGCACGCCTTCGGCGACGAGGACGCTGCGCCGCCCCGCGCGCTGCCGCTGGCCGACCCGGCCGACACCAACCGCCTGCTCTCCAACAAGGCCATCAACTTCAGGCTCTTCATCTTCCTGTCCACCAAGTGAGCCGCGCGCCCCTCCCCCCGTAGGCCTCTCGCTCCTTTCTCCGCTTACCGAACGTCCAAAACGAGTGTCGTCAAATTTAAGTACACCTCTCTTATTCAAATGAGGTCTTCCGCTATTCACAAAGATCCGTGTCCCTCAAAAATATGGTGTACGGAGTGAGAGGCGCGCGGCGGACTTTGCGACCGGTTGACGACTTTGAGGCTACCGTCGAATATTCTTCGATTTAAGATCATTGTACAAATCGGTCTTATAAATCATTTCAAGTAGTACCTAATGGTAAAAGTAAAGACGATTTAATATAATCTAACAACGTTCTGTTTCACCGTGGATGTTACATTTGTAAGTAGCATAGACCTCTCCGGTCATAGCCGGTAGAAATACGTTCAACATTGATATATTAAGTACTTCATAAACCATCACTCTACGACGTGAAAATAATACTTTTCAAAACTTACCATGTTTGCTTTTGTCGTTCTCTTTAAATTGTCTCCATTTTAAAATATCTGTGATTTCATTCATAACAACCGCAAGGGACAGAATCGTTCGAATGCGTTCGAGATGAAATCGAGTACGAGGTTGAAGCGTCGCAACGTTTAGCAATTCTTCCACTACGTACTGTTGGACGCTTCAATCCATGCCGTGCGCGACGCCGCCGCCGGTCACGTCCTCGACGCTTGTAGTTTTAAAATATATATATTTATGATTCCACGTCAATAGACCTACGGCTTGTCTACGTTTTGCGTTCGAGGGAACCGAGCGGGGATCACCGCGAGGGAGCCGGTCGGACTCGCCTAGCGCGTCGACTTCCCTCTCGTGTGATATCGGTCGATCGCTCGTGTGATATTGTATCGTACGTGTATAATGTATAAATGCATTCGTTCGAATGTTCGCAACGCGCCTTGCGATTTACGACCGAGTGTTCGTATATTAATTTTGCGAGTGTGAACTTTTTACCTTCAGACGAAGCTCGTTCGACTGCGTCCGACTGGATAATAAATAATGTTAGGAAGGATTCGGACGCGCCGCGAGGCTCGCCGTGGACTCATTTAGATATTTATTATATATCGCTAGTGTTGACTTTCTAATTAATAAAGCGCTATAGTCATTTACGTGTATCATTATTTCATCCATCCGTGTCGTTAGACGGCGATCGTCAGCGTCGTGTTCATATCATTAAAACAAATCGCACAGACTACACGCGACACGGCTCGGAGCCTCTAGCCGACACTAGCCTACGCCGAACCCAACACTTACTGCATTATGTTGTTTTTTTAAAGAGTCGCACGTCCGCCGTGCGCCCTCCGACCTCCCTCGTCGTGGGTGACGATCGGTCGTAGAGAAACCTCATCGTCATAATAACAGTGAGGAGTGACCTTTAAAATACCACATGAATTGTCACGTAAAGGGACCTGCTAATTAAAAAGTAAATATTGAAATGAAACCGTGTACGTGTCGAGGCCGGGAAGGAGTTTATTGAACGCTAGCGAGGCTCGCGTCCGTCGCCGCGGAGCCGCTCGGAGTAGCCGTCGCCGCCGGTCGCCGGACTCCTCGCCCACACGTGGATCAGACCCGATTCGCCGCCCGTTACCAGCATGTCCCTCTGTGAGCCCCGAGAACGAAAATTAGCATGCGACTTAAAACTGGGCATCGTTTGTAATGTTCGTCGTCCTATATTAATAGATAAATCTCTACCGCGAACGATCTAGCTCGGACTGACCCGATGTATGGTACACGACGCTGCAATAACGATAAGCGAACGTCGGGTGACACTGGATATTTTAGTCTGTGCCGAGGGCGACCAGTCGAAAGCCGAGAATGGTGGTGTGACTCACGCGTTCGTCGTGCCGGCAGCAGCGCACGATTTGTTTGTTCTGGTCGAACGCGGTCGTCGGCTTCAGCTTCTTATCCGCTAGCGTCACGCTCCGGAGCACGCGCCTGCGAGATAACAGTCTCATCAGTAGACACGTTTACGGCGGGCCGTCTCGGCGGCCAGCGCTAGCTAGAATGAATTTCCGGCCTACAATAGTAACGGTGACGGCCGACACTGAGTCAAATGATGGTCAATACATGATTGCAACTGGTATTTAGAAATAAAATGATTTTTTCAACTAGACGAGGTTAGGAGTATTGAGCCGCACCCGTCTCCCGCGTGCGAACCCGCCAACGCGACGGTGGCGTCGTCCGCGACGAACGTGTCCACCAGATAGCAGTCGTCGGCTCTGCTCCTCTGAAAACGACGAATTTACGATGTAATGTCTGCTCGTACAGAAATGAATGTAGGCATAAACAGTAAATTGTCTATGTAAGTATTGCTTTTAAAGAGTGATTCAAAATGACATATAGCATGGAAATATAAGAAAACAAAGTCGGCACATCAGGTTTCAGTATGATACGACCCCAATGGAGTCCGGTTCACACTTTACTTAGTAGTTGTCTCGGTAGTTGTTACGCGTATATGAATCAAATGTTCACTGGCCAATGCAATATTGTTTCCGAAATATAACCTCATTGAGGCTACGCCCAATTATAATAAATTTAGAATGAAGCATGTGATATTGTACCTTGATGCCCCTAGCAATTTTGTCTCTCTGATAACTCCCGAGTAAGTCTCCATGTTCCGTATCCCAGACCTGTAGGTCATTGGACTGAGTTATACAGGAAACACGTTTTTCATCGAGCCACGTGATTTTCTCCACTGAATTTTCAACATTCAAGGAGTATATCAGAGCATCGTCCTCTGTTTTTTCCATTACATTGAAGACATTCAGCAATCCGTCTAAGGAGCCAGTCGCCAACACTTCTGTTTTCTGTTTGTGAAATTTCACCTGAAAATAAACAATGGTTACAACCAGATAATAAAATAAAATTTTTCACTACACATTATTTCGGGGAATGCAAATGGTTGTGTGGGGATTGTGGATTTATAAATACAATCATTAATTGGCATGGATGAGAATACCTGCGTAATATCCTCAGTGTGACAGTTCCAGTAGCCACCAAGGGGAGTGGGATTCCTCTGGTCCCAAAACACCAAATATGCATCTTCTTCTACTAATTGAGTGCCTGCACACAATACTCGTCCATTCTGAGACACGTCCATGCATTCATAAGATTTAGATATTTCCCCGTCTGAAATATTTCCCTACATAGTAATATTACACTTTACATATTATAGAAACAAATTCTCTATTAGGTTTTTTGGGTTAAAAATGCCTTCACACAAAATTGGTTTAGTATTTTGACATACAAACATAAAACACACTAGGATCACTTCGATATAAATAAGATCAGCACGATCGATACATACAATAAAATGCATTTTTTTGTAATATGAAATGTGCTACTGGTTCACGAATTAAATCAAAATTGATCTAACATAGACACACACACAAACCACTCAGAAAACACAATAAAGTGACCTGTATACTCCTGGACGCAAGTCCCACTCGTCCTCATGTCCCACAGCTTGAGGAGACCGTCCAAAGATGAAGAATACAAGAGGTTATCATTTTTGGGACAAAAGACCACATCGGTGAGTGTTTTTTTATGGCCACTGAGCCTGCGCACCCGCGCCAGGGATGCCTCGCTTAATTCGTATACTTCTATTGAATCGTCTACGAGACTTACTGCCAGGTTTAATGATCTGAAAAGGTTATATATTCAATGAATTGAACCCTAGCGGCGTATTTTTAGTGACCGAGCTACAGAAACCTCTGAATAGTCACAAGATACGAGGATTACAAAGTGATATAGAATGAAATTGAAATTAAATTGAGTTGAATTCATTAAAAATTAATTGAAACTGACGTATGCACATAAAAAATTACTCACTGTGATACACTTAGTTTATTTACGTAGGACTTTTTCAACGAAGTTGCAGTTTCTGATATTAATTTATATTTCTTTGGAAATAGTCGTTCTAACTCGTCTGCCTCCACGGTGTCTCGGTCGATTTCTTCATTTTCAACTATATCTGACATTTTTAAAATCCACTGTATTGTATGTTATTATTAATTTTTTCGATAAATTGTTACACAAAATTTGTAAACAAACAGCGCAATAACCACGTTTTTTGTCACTTTGACGTTGACGTTGACGACCGCGTTTGTACTTTGTAACAGTTGACATTTCCAATTCATAAACGACTATCTCCATATCTAAAGAAAATATTAACACTCTTTTTTCATAAAGCTGCAGACTGCATAATTTTGTAAGTAATATAACTTGTTGGACATGATACGACAGTAGGCAAAAGAACAGAAGATTTTTGTAATATACATAATTATAAATCAATTTAGAGAGAATAATCAGAAAGGTCGGATGAGACTACTGAAATTATTTAAAAAATAATATAATAATACCTTGAAAAGGAACGTAAAAATACTTAGTTTGTGAAACAGTGAACGAGTTAGTGGGACCTGCAGAACCTAAAATTAACAGTTATCGTTCATGTAATGTATTCTAAGATAGCAATAGTCCACAATAATAAATTAACACTTAGTCTGCGTTGAACATTGAGAGAAATATATGTACAAATATATAGATGTGTGGTCACTAGTTCCAGCAGGTAATGCTTTGTACACAAAGGTACTGCTCCTGCTTATCTTTACAGTTCACAATGTACCTCTTCAATTAAGCTAGGATTATTTCTTTTACTATCTATCTTCATATAAAAATAAAGATGGCAAAAGATTTTCATTTTAATGAGCATAAAAACTACTGAATGAAAACTATTTAATTTGGACTTTATTTAATCGAGCCAATATAATAAATTACATTAATGAATAATTTATTCTGAATTCTTTATGTCATCATCGTCGCCGCGTCCCCCGGTAACGCGGGCCCACGCGCTCTATATCTCCGGTGGCGAGGCGTGCCGCAATGGTCCGCAGCGGCGCGGGGCAGATGCCGCTCAGCGCCGAGGATTGGTCGGAGAACGCCCAACGTATGTAACGCTCCATACGGATGTGGTCTGCAAAATACATTTTGCTAACGAAAACTTTGCAACGGTTTAGTGGCTATCCTTTGCAGCGAAAAAGTTTTATACCACCGGAGAGCCCCGTACGAGCTGATCTTGCAGAAGCCAATAAAAATAAAAACATTGTTTTGTATTTCAGCCGTGTTCAGCGTTCACCTCTTCTAGTCGCATATTGTTCAGTTGCAACTAGATGAAGATTTCAGTTCAAAGGACTACAATTACGTACTAATAGCTGGATCGATGATGGCGAAAGCTCTCTTTAGCCCCTCGACCGTGACGTTTTTGTTGGCCTGCTTGCCGCCCAACTCCGCTACCACTTCGCGAATGTACTTGTCCTGAGCCAATTGCCTCTGCCGGTACAGTTCTCTGGCAAACTCTACTCGGTCAAAGCCTTCTTCGTTCTGTTGGCATATAGTGAATAATTTTGATAGTAGCACACAATTTAATTTTGTATCCAACAAATTGATGTTTTTCTATATGGGAATAAGATTTTATATTATGTACTAGCTGACCCGGCGAACTTTGTACCGCCTAAACAGTCAATGAATGTCGTGTTACCTTTTAGCTGAACTAATT
>DWDX01005319.1:0-10633 GCA_018245675.1 Agara michaeli | reverse complement strand
TGAGCACTTACGTCCTTAAAAGAACCCGCATGCAAAATTTGAAACTCCTAGCACTTGTCGTTTCTGAGATTTCGTGATGAGTGAGTGAGTGACCTTTCGCTTTTATATATATGGATTCCTATTCGCCCTTTTTCTAAAAAGTATCTATGGATTGTACTTACTTTTCAAAAAATACTGTAGCAGGCAAACTGTACTAATATATTCTTTTCATAATACGCAACGTACAACCACTAGTCTAATTCACATGGAATAAAATATTGTAAGAAAAATTGAGATGTTTACTGAATGTTTTTTGTTGTAACTTAATTATATGATAGAGATAGCCAAAACCAAATTGTACAAATTGAACGATATTCGCAGTTATATAAATCGGTTTATTCCACTTCTTTAGATTTCGTTTTAAATCTCCACACTGAAGTGTGAATCGCAGAGAATTTTCCACAAGAACAAATAAGGAACGCCGTTTTAACAGATTGTGAAGCTTATGACCTGCGACAGACATTTTCACACGAAGGATTTTAAATTTGCTAATATTTTTTCATTAATTTTAAAATAGTATTAATCTCATAAACACTGTGCAAGATATTTAAAAATATATATATGACTAATTAATTCACAGTCACAGTTATATGCTATTTCGCATTCTAGACAGAAAATATAATACCTGCAGAATAACGAAGTAATAAATGTTTGAGGTAATAATAATATTTTTCTCGCGTTCTTTTGTCTTTTGTTTCCGACATGGCAGTGTTAACAATAAGCGAAGCGACATATTCCCTAAGCGTATACAAGTGTCAAATGTCAATTCCTGAATATTCAACAATTTCCCCAAAGAGAAAGCTGCAGCAAAATTTTCGGATCATCGTATATTCTTAAACACGTAAAATGGAATATTTCCTAAGGATAGAAAATGCATATTATTCATTGAATATATTAATTCAAATTATTAATATATGTTGAAGCATTTGAATTATTTATATTTCATGTAGAAATATGTGAGTAATCAAACTAGCACACAGGAGTTAATCGTCAGCGCAACAAATTCTATTTCGTTTATCTTAATAAGCATAAATCGTTACATTAGGCTTCGCTGAACATGCAACGTGAGTTGGTCATGCGACCTAGTGCATCGGAAAGTTTGCGAGTGTCAGCGTGAGATTGGGCGGGCGGTCCGGGAGAGGCTGCTCGGCTCGCCCGCCCAGTGCCGCTCCGACCGCCGTCCTGAGCGCACGCCGCGCCGCGCACGCACACGCACCCGCCGGTACGCGACACTCACACACGCATGCCCCACTCCCACAACCCCCTCCCCCGCACGACACCCTCACCCCTACCTTCAGGTGGATACTAATTGCGCGGTGCACACGTCTTAATAACCCTCGACAAATTGTGCCTAATAACGAATAATGTTGAAGCCGTTTAAACAAAGTTTGGAAGCACGCAGCGAATAGTATCCATTTCATGTTGTGATTTGCATGTAGTTAGAAAAGTTTTCTTTCTATTTTTAATATTTCTTAATATCCAATTTTGATGTTGTCTCAACTTTAAACTTTTGTCGAATATTTTAAATGTAATTATTATCGCGTAATTAATTAATTTTAAGTTATCCTTTTAATAATCCAAGTTAAGATATTACTGTAATCTTGAATATATTATTACTATTAAGTGGGAAATTCATTCCTTATACAACTTTATTTTCAAATTATGTCCGCTTATTATAAATTAAACACTTCCTTACAGTATTCCGTTACAAATTATTAAGATGTATGCAATAGTTTATCAGAGTTTATTATTACAATTGAGAATATGTATTTTAAAGAAAAATAGAAAATAATATGTATATTTTAAAAACGGCAAAGGTGCACAAAATTGAACTAAATGAATCCGCCATAGAAACTCAAATAAAACAAGGTTTTAATTAACCATCAGCAGCTAAGATTCTTTCATCTTCTGTCGAATAAGCTATCCAGTGTTTGCATAACTTTTATATTCCCTTCTTCGAAGCCTTTGCAATTTGCCCGAGGGGCGGGCTGCTAAACGTTATTTCATTTAGACTTAAATTAAACCACCGCTTTTATTCGCTCTTCAGTATTTCTCAATTTCTTTAATACAAACGCTTGACGTAGAAGTTTTATTGAAACGTAAACCTCTATGTGTTTATAAAAGGAGTATTTGTATTAATCGTAACGTATCGTAACTAATTGTATTAAGCCCAAGTATTATCTTTTCTTAGAGATCAAACACTCTCATGTGTCAGATTTTTAAAAATATTTGAAAAAAAAAATGTAAGTAGGAAACACATACTATTAATATTACAAGTAAATCATTTTTCATTTATTATATACTCGTGTTTCTCATTTAAAACAACACAGCTAGGCAATTTTTTTTTATAGAAACATTTAAGGATGAAATAGTAGTTTAAACACCGTAATAAATTTTAAGTGTATCCATTAATTTATCGTTTTTATATAATCCTGTCGTTTTCGACCTAAAGATATATTAAAAAAACGTACACAGTGTCTTTCTATATTTACGGGCCCTGGTAACCAAGCACATTTAATTACGCGTTGAACTTTATATGGAAAATCATATTACATACTCGTAACGAAGGTTATCACGAAACAGCTCACGGTCTTTGAGGCTATACACTAAGAAATTCTAAAGGCCCAAAAACATCATAAACGTGTTATATAAATGGGGGGTATGTTATGTATATTTCAAGATAAAAAATAATAATTGGTATATTTTTCGATGATATTTCTTAATAGTCATCATCAAATTAATTATTAAGAAAAACATGAAACGCTTAATACATCTATATTGTAATGTTGTACACGTGCTCTAAAAGGCTTTTACGATTCCACTCGAAATGAAAGTTTCCAACTCAACAAGGTTACCTTACAAATCTTACGAGGCCTGATTTTTACGAGCCGTCGAATTTCATCACGCGAGTGTTTTTACGTCGAAAGCTTTTACGTGTCGTAAATGTAAATGCAATAGCTATCAGTTACGATCCAACCTCAAACATTAGCGAAAGCCGCGAATCAGATAGACCATTAAAATCACAATCGAGAACTGTCACTTGAATTTATCAGTGGCTGGGGAAATATTCTGATTCTTATAGCAAAGAAATTCTTTTATGTTTTCTATTCAAGTATCGTTTCTATTTTATAATACAACGTAATTTTACATTTTATGGACGCTGTCTTTTCTTAACTCGTTGAAACTGTACAACTATTCTTCGGCGGGCAATGAATGTGAAATTGTAAACTATGGGAACTCAAAAAACATCAATACAAACAAACAGTATGAAGCTCGTGCTATTGATGCTGCAAGTGGCTATTTTAAATAATAATTAAAATCAAATATAAAGCCCAAGTACTTAACTTTCGATCTAGTATTTTTTAATTATTGACCAATTTACCTTTTTATATTTTTTAAAATTTTCTTATCGAAACAAACTTTAATATTTTAAATAAGCTATCGATAATGTAACTTAATAACATATAATTTTCTAACGTAAAACATATTGGGTGATTTTCCATGAGATTTTCATTTCGACCACTTTTATAAAGATACCAACAGGGATGTAATAACATAAACCTAGATCGATTGAAATGCAAAAAGACAATTTTATATCCTGGCCACTATTTGTAACGTGTTAATTTTATAATTTTCTATTTTGAAACTATTCCAATTACTCAGTTTGCTAAAACATTAAAATTCTGTTAAAACAAGGCTTATTATTTATAGAGATAGCACTTAAAGATAACAAAAAATCAATCACAATAGTAGCTGTATTCAATAAATCCTATAAACGAACATAAACTGTGAATTGCAAAGAAAGTGACAGGAAGAAAGGCCCGAGTGACGGTTCCGACGTCGCAAGTTCCCTAAAGCACTTTGAGCTTCAACATCGGTTACAATGCAAAAGCAAAAATGCTTTATTGTGAGTGTAAGGGCAGTGCAATTCAATAAGCGTTTCTAAAAGTAATATTAATACAAGCTACAAAAGAGAATGTCGGCAAAAGCAAATCGATACCCTACCGTTTCATCTCAAATGAACGAAACATGGCTTCGCCCTTAAAGTGGGTCAAATTCACAAAATACGATACCGATGGCAATAAAACAACAAAATGGATTAAATAAAATATGGCCATGTTATAGAATACGGTATAAAGAAATATTGTATATGGTGCCATTTCACATTAATATTTTGTTAGGCGAATGTAAAGATAAAAACGTCTTTAAAAATATACAACTATGACACACATAAGAGCAAAGCAGCAAGCAGGATAACGGGTGAATGCATCGTTCCCTTAAAAAGCCATTCCATTCTCACTCTACACACTTCGAAACACCAAATCTATAAGCAGACACCTTATTTTTAAATTCTATATTAACAGGAGAATTTTAGATCATCTCCGATGTAAAAGTGAATCCAAAAATATACATACGAGCGCTGATGTTTCGTACAAGCATTCCCTTCAGCTTGTTAGTGTCGCGTCGCAGCGTGCGTCTGTATGCAATTTTTGGAGTTATAGAAATATTACATATCTTTTTATAGTGGGTTTTATTACTTCATAATTGTATATCATAAAAGTCATTCTAATATTCACGAGGGTGGCAAACTTGTGTCGTGTTTTTTTAAAAAGCATTCTGTTACTTTTGATAATTGCGGTTACGAAATTTATATATGTAAATGATGTGATCATTTATTACAACGCGTAGTCGAAATCAACGAGGTTATGGTCAATAATATAATTGACGATTATCTCGTAACACGTAAAATTGTTTTGTTTAAAAGGTTTTGTGTTCTATGGTTTGTGTTTTGTTTAGATGAATGTTTGACTTATCGTAGGTTCCTAGTGTCATTTAAAAACTAAAGACGTACTGATCACTGGTCCTAACGTAATCCTTATTTGCTGTTAATTAAGAAAATTATTGCGTTTATTCTGAGAAAGTTTAAGCACTTAAATATACATTAAAAATAAAACTAAAATAACTGTCACAAAATAATTAATTAACACCACTTCAAAAATTATTTCAACTTAAATATTGTCTAATTTTCAGTAATTTCTGAAATTCGTTTCTAAATCATTATTTAGACGGTATAATCAATATCATCGCAAACTCACGTTAAGCAGTTGTGTCCGACTTCAACAAGTATTGGCCAACGTCTCTGAAGTAATTATAGAAAGCATGAAAGTTTGAAAAACGCAATTTCAGTACACGTGACTACACTTCAGAGGGCCCTCATCTACAAATATACAAATACAGTTGAGAAAGAAACCGTAAGGTTGAGTTATGTAAACGTGCCATGAGCGTGGTTTTTCTTTTTCCTTTATATCTTTATGTCGATAGGATTTTCAAAATGGGTACTTATTACATGGACTACTGGTTAAATTATTTATTTCGTTTTATAAGTTTTTTGAACTTGAACGCGCTACGAAACAGAAAGTCATGTTAAAATGTTGTCAGTTTAGTTTAGTATCATCGTTTTGTACTGAAGTTTTGCTCGGTATTGTATAGTCGTGGTGATGACTTGATGTGAAGTTTTGGATTGCCCGTAAAACATAGATTTGTTCAAAATATGCTCGCGCAAATAGTCGGTCTTTGTAATTTCGGCTGATATGTCATAGGTTACTCATAAGTAATGTTCTTAAACATTGCGAGTGTATTCTGTTGGATGTTCAGCGACGTTCCTACTTTTGAAATTTTAAACAATTGATATGGTTGAATACGTATTCTTCAAACTTAAATGTGACCGACCTCAAGATCAACGAAGAATTAATCATACTTTCAATATAAACATCAAATTGACGGAATTCACGTGACTACTTTCAATAAAATATCTAACATTTCATGGAAAATTAAACAATTTTATTTCCACAATAAGTCTATGTATAGGTACTTTACCACATTACCAACTCGCCCGCCTCGCCTCCGCTTGCTCAACTCACATGCGCCGCGCGTGAGATAATGTGCGCACATTAAGAACACGTGGCTTCTGTGCTTAACTGCTCGTAAACGAACGCTAACGTATATCTAATGTTCAGAGAATACGGTATAAAATATCAGCACATTCTTGCAATTTTTAACACTTGCTTTCTTATTTACTATGTAAAAAAGGCAATGAGCTGTCTAATTATTTATTAGACTAAACTCTAATGTAACGTTCAAAATTTATTTAGGTAATTCTGCTGTTTTCAGTTGCGTTTGTCTTAAATGTTCTTAGGATGCAGAGATTTTTTTATGTACATTGTAAAGTTGTGTCTTAATATTGCTGATGGCACTTAATATGTCTATGGCCGATGGCACATAGTATCTTTATCTTAGTCATTATTCGTATACGTGTTTCCTTTTCGTAATCTTTCGTTAAGGATATCAGTTAATCATTTGCTTTAAACATTTTTTAGAATCTAATTTATTTCGATAAACATATCGCATTTGCCAAAATTCTCTCTACTAATTCACCATGTCAATTTTCAACGACGTATCATAAATAGGTTATTACTAATTTTATGTCACGGAAATATTGAAGAAACAGTGTTTAAGCCGAATATAAATCATGGCATAAAAATAACAAAACACTGTAGGACACGACATTCGCTTCTAATAAAGCGTTACACTTAACAAGAAACGCATGCCATTGTCTTTACGTGCGCCGAATGTAAATATTATCACTAGTGCTTTTTTTAGAAGATGCCATAGTAAATAATCCGAAATCTATTTTTGTAAACTAAACAGGATATCGTTACTTATCCTCCAGTTCATTTCAATATATTTTCATAATACCTTTCATTATAAGTACTTTCTGTATTGATGAAGTATATGTTGTGGTTAAGACATTAAACTCGCAATGTCGAATTCACAACAAAAGTCATTAATTTAGATTCATAAATGTATTCAAATTTTTTTGGTTATCATTATAAAGGTTGCAAAATTCCTCTCGAACATCAAGTCAACTACAACCGTTTCACATTTTTTTTTTGATTACGGAGATGAGGCGACCCAAGAATTATGGAAACAAAGCGAAAACACAACTTCTTTGTGTGATCTCCAGTCACTATTTCTCGGACTAGAAATTCCGGCGCCATGACAAGTGTGTGATAAAAAATATAAAAGGTAGCAAATTGACGATTTCTTTTAGGCCTTAGAAGTGTTCCAGAAAGATACTTTTGGAGCACTTTATTTAATTGCATAACACAACTGGTCTTTCCTACTCATATCGAACAAAATTACAATATATTTTACGTAGTCGATAACTTCCCCAGCGTTGCTAACATCGCTTGCAAGTAATGACCTTCGAACGCTAACAGATTAATGGTCAATCACAGTGGAAAGAGCTACGCTGCAGCGGAAATAAACTGCCATTTCATAAGCTGCGCTATTGCTGCAAACCAAAGCTTGTCCTGATAAATGATTTTTCAATCACAACTCATAATTCAAGACTGCTAATCTAGTAGGACTCTATCATTTTTATCGTCATTGAATTGTTCTTAGATATAGACTTCGGATTCATGACATCAGGTACAAGAGTACTTAGAAGCTGAAGCTTCGAGGATATTCTAGCATATTGCAAAAGGTCTATAAATTTGCAGCTAATAAGCACCACTAAGTGATACTGGCTAATATCGTTAGGCAGCAGTTTTATTGGACGATGAAATATCAGTATCAGCGGATTCGCTTATGTATTTTATGCACAAAATGGATGTACTGCCATAGAAACAATCATTACGGTAATACATGCATGAACGAACGCAGTAATTATTTGGTATAAATTTCACTGAAACTCTATTTTAGACAAAACACTGCAAAACTGGTGTAAAATAAATACTAGCGATGGTTGGAAATGATTGTTCAATCATGTCGAAGTTGCCGGCGCGCTGCGGAAATAAAGCGTCTGTTAACAGATACACATAAATTGCAAATGCTTTTTACAGTTTTCCCTGTCTGAATATTATGTAACATAACTGTGATATTGGTACTCGTATATTTATATAACTGTGATATAACCATGATTTTAATCTTCCTCTCGAATTTTTTAGAATTGAAGTACCTGACGGCCGCATTTTTATAGAACGTACATAGAATATCTTTGTATAAACGTTTTTAAGGTTACACATGAGTCTCAAACACTTCACTACATAGTATAAAACAAAGTCGCTTTCCGCTGTCTGTCCCTATGTATGTTTAGATCTTTAAAACTACGTAACGGATTTTGATTCGGTTTTTTTAATAGATAGAGTGATTCGAAAGGAAGGTTTATATGTGTAATAATATACGTAGTGATACGTCGACGTGAATTAAACACGCATTTTACGAAATTCTGCCTCCAAAGGGAATTACGGAGGCGGAGGCAGAACGAAGTCGCGGGCAAAAACTAGTAATGGTATAATAGTGGTATATAGTAATAATGGTATATAGTTCTAGGGCACGTCTTTTCAACGTTAACGATAGAACCCCTTGTAAGTTCTGGGACCTTAGGGAGGCTGTAAATGGGGAGCATTAAAATGTTACCACGAGATCCATGATTTAACTTCCAACAATATTATTTTTTTCTCTTATTAGAAAGTAAAGTCGAACACTTAATATTATATATAAAATGTAAGTAAGAACTCTGAAAGAGGATATGACATGTTTAGAAAGATCAATTGCACTATTTACAATTAACAGTAGTACGAAATAAAATTAAGCGAACGCTCGTAAAGTTTTCACTTTCAAAACCTACGCTCTAAGGCGTGTGAAATCTCTTAATCCGTAGTTGCCCAGATTGGTAAACTGAGGTCTTAACCCTTCTCATTCCGAATGGGTACACGTGTCCAATAGTGGCGCGATAAACGGTCCACGATAACATCTATGTACATCAAACACCTTATTTGTTCAATTGTATCCTATATTAGCTAGTGTCAAAACCTTTTCCCGTATTACGCATTTCATTATTACACTAAACAACTTAAGGCCGGTCTCTTCAGCCGTATCTGATGTTCAAGTATATGTATTTTCGTATAACAACAGACGGTAATTTAGAACGCCGTTAATTGATCTGGCGATGGCTGTAAATAAATGGTTAATCGCTACAGAACGTTAGCGCTGCGGAAATGAGCTGTCAATTTGTCAGCGGAGTTTGTCAGCCGGGCTGTTTCAGAACTATGTAATATTGCAAATCATACGGCTATTTTCCATTATTTGACCAAACAATATTATTACTTTATATAGATCGCACTAATGCATTTGCTAAGGTGCCGAAATATTACAGAAAGTCTGTGTATAAATATCTTGAAATAACACGTGCCAGAATTGGAAAGCAGTCAGAAAAAAATTATGGACAGAACTTGATCTAGTTTTAGATCTCATTACCTACTCCGAAGCAATTCTATTTAAATATAGAATACGAATAAAAAACTTTAATAACTGGAAACAATTTATGGAATGTATCTAGAATGAACATAGAGAATAGAATTAGTTGTGTCCCTTCTGTTTCGCAATCTGTTTATAAACGTGTTGAAAAACATCGCGTACAATTATTTGTTACGGTATAAATCCTGTTTAAGGGAACTTAATTACAGCCGGAGCTAATATCCTTTACAATGATGTTATTTATTTTGTTTAAAGCAAGCCGGTGCTTTGCGTTAGTGATTCTAGGCAGCGGTATTTTCATACAATTTATGAGGAGTAAATTTTATATTAGGAGCGACCTAAATTTTTATTCAAATGTACGTGGGTGTCGAATTGAAGATGTCTGACGGAATTCGCAATCAATACAATATCTGGACTCTCTTTAATACAGTAATTCGGGTTTACGTAAACGCTATGTTTTAGATGCGCACATGCAGTAGGTATAACACGTGCTTTAAGATGTTGTTTTTACTACGCATTGATTCTATTTATAAGAAAATTTTTATTTAACCTAATGTAAATATGAATATTGGTTTTTTAAATTACTATTTAGCAACAAACATGCTTTTAATATTATATGTGCAATATATTAGAAGAAGTGTTTATAAAATGAGTGGCAATATTAATTATCGTACTATATTTGATTGAATAGTCAAATTATTTTATTGTACCTTACATTCAGTGGTGTAGGGCCCTAAGTTCAGATGGGGGAATTTGGACATAACGCTATTACTTTCAAACGTTGGATTATTACAAAAATACAGGAACGTTTTTATATTACGCTCCAGCTTACAATATAATAGAGCCAACAGAGCGTCAATAACACTTTCCATTACAGCCAGTGGGCCGGCGACGCTGTGACCTCTTTTGTGTAAAATTAATTGCATTTATGGACTGCTTGATACCATTCAGCGCCAGGTGGGCCGTTAAGTTACTTGTCGCTTCACATTCATATAACAAAAGAGTAATAAACGCTGTGTAAGACTCGTGTATTAAACATCTATATAAACTAACTTTCTTTGAAATTTATTGATTGTGGATGAAACAAGGGTGAAACAAGGGTAAGGGTGATTACGTTGAAAATCCAAAATATCTTATTAAATCCAAAGTCAGCACAATATTTATTTCTACCGCG
This sequence comes from Agara michaeli, assembly GCA_018245675.1. Classification (NCBI taxonomy): domain Eukaryota; kingdom Metazoa; phylum Arthropoda; class Insecta; order Lepidoptera; family Hesperiidae; genus Agara; species Agara michaeli. The sequence goes on along the minus strand of DWDX01005319.1, from coordinate 99 downwards.
AAGCAGTTGTTTGTAAACATAACCAATTCCGATCCCAAATAAATTCTATTTTCTTTTACAAAGCAAGAAAGCAACAGCATCATAATTTTCAGTGTAATG
>DWDX01005318.1:0-10634 GCA_018245675.1 Agara michaeli | reverse complement strand
TGAGCCTATTGCCATGCACCGGGCACACATCCAGACTCTGAGTCACTACTAGAAATTCTAAATTAGAAAAATCCAGCGGTACCCAACCCGGGATTTGAACCCGGGACCTCCCGATCGGCAGTCGCGCTAGCATCCGCCCGACCAACGAGGCAGTCAAATATATTGTTGTATCTGTAATAGTCTGGATTGAAAACGAGTGTGCGCCGAGAGCATCTGAGATACGTAATCGTTTATTTTCAGCAATGTTTTAGCACTAAGGGCAATATTAAGCGGTCCGATGTTAGCTCAACTGGCGGTGAGCACTACGCTTATATGCTCCATCGGTTACCAAGTAGCGACGGTAAGTTATAGCGTACCATGACGATGATCACTAATGATGATCGCTGATCATCACACACCCATGTTGCTACAGTTTGTGGCACTGTTTTTTTTATTACGGATTGGATATATTTACAAACCGTGATAGTCCACCGATTTTAGAACCAATATGAAATATGTTATGCTTATCGGATTTTTTGTCTTTAAATGAAAAAAATCTAAGTAACTGCCTATGTAACTAACTATGTAGCTACCGATACGTTATTAGATAGATATTTTGATATTAAAATGAGCGTTGCGTATGAGTGAAGCACTTTCAAATGCGTTGTAAAAATTTCTGGATGAATTTACCAATGCGACTATTATTGAAAGATATTAGAACACCCACTTATTAGAACTAGAGATGGCTTTCAGCACTAATTACTTTTTTCCTAGCACTCAGATATTAGCAGAACAATGCCCAGATTACAATAATAATATTATTTTTGAAAATTCATAAAGACCGGTACGGCAAACATAAATGATATTTTAAAATAACATAAAATACAAGCTTTTAAATACAATGCATTATTCCTGGCTTATTAATTATTTTATTTTGTAGAATATGGATAATTATACAAAATGTCTCATGAATCTTCTCTATTTGGGATACAATATGTCCGTGCTTTACATAATCTGTAGATGGTGCGAAGAAGTCAAAATCCAGGTGCGCAAAACAATTTACGCGTCTTTCTTATTCATACACTACATCATTTAGCAATGTTATTTAACTGCTTTAAATGTTGCGAACAAAAACACAATAGTTCTATATTTTATCTCCAACGAACAAGATACTGGTGTTTATCAGTTGTGTATCTCAGTTTATTACTCACGTAGTCTTGTACACTTACTCTTGAATTATTATTCATTGCATATTATTCATCGCAGGCATTATTTTGCCTGCGAAATTCATAATAACTATTTAATTGAAGTTGAAATTTATAACAATTATTTTCTATAACTTTTCATCGAAACTCTACCATGTTTTTTTTTTGGAACTCCGATTGTTCTGGCATACATAGATGTCAATTGTGTTACGTCACTTATGTAGTTAATCTACTTGACTTTAGATCTGCTCTATATTTGTTAAATGTAACATTCCAGAGTCAGGACATAGCCGAAGCAGTTTATTTCTCCGGTTGGGAGCGCGGTATAGCGCTGGTGCCGGGAGTGAGAGCGCGTTTACTGCTGGTCATCGCGAGGGCAAACAAGCCGCTCGTACTCTCGGCGGGAGGAATGTACGACTTGTCGCTTGCTTCGTACTCTAACGTACGTTCCATGAGTCACTTCTGATCATCTAACGTGTGATTAATATCATGTTGATCCATTGTAATATCAACTATAGATTTTAAAGTAACTAATAAAACCTGTTATGCGGAAAACTTACTCAAATGTAAATGAAAGTAGCTCAATTTACTCCTTATAATATTAGTCATCAGCCAGTGACAGTCCCGTCAAAATCGATCGTACCCTTTCCGAGCCTACCCAGAACAAACAGACGGACAGACAAAAAAATAAGCACTATTTTTAGTTGTAAATATCGTATATACTTTCATGTGAGTTTAGTAAAAAGCTCTTTTTAAAATTATACTTCAATGCAGACATAAGTTTTCTGCATGCAATCCTGTTACATTTGAAAAAATAATTTTCGTCTAAACTTTCTCGTTAAATCCTAATAATTATAACAAATACTTTAATGTCAAAATGAACTTCACTATGGCAGCATAATTTTAAAAGATCACACAGAAGTCTACTGTTTTATCGCACATTCACAACTTCCTGTTAAACATTGCATAACTGAGACAAGTATTTACATTGTTCCAGTTGATAAAGGCTTCGTACAGTGCGCTGACACTGCTACTGAGGCTGCGTCACGAATGATTAAACTCTTATCAATTGAAACAGCTGATGTTTAATGACTACTGCTTATACCGGAACACATTCACTTACAAATACATGTGTGGTTCGCACCGCTGGAGCAAACGCCTTACGAAGATAGAACTGGCACACAGAAATTGGCAAACATTAATGAATAAATGAATAGAAATCTTTGACGTTTTATTTGTAATACATAGCTTTTACACATCCAAGAGTAGTATATTAAAACATCATAGAACTAATATAAACATTATTGCCATTCTATTTCTACGTAAAGTCGAAATACTTTTGCTCTGTTCGGACTCAGAGCCCTATATAAGAAATGTGTGTGTAATAGTGGGTGGCAGTAACCACTTAACGACAGACGCTCAAGCCCGTAACGTCAAATTGACTGAAGTTCAACAACCACTTTGAGTTGCTTTTAACATTTGTAACGAGAAGTACGTGCTAATGGAACATCTGTTACTTAATCAAGGCATCTTTGATATCAATCAAGAGTAATAAATATTTATATCGCTACTTAGATCACGCATAGGTAAACTGAACATGATTGTATCACTAGCAAAAAGTCACGATTGCTAGTTATCTAACTTCACGTATCTCGTTTCTCCATGCTGAAATGTGGTAGCCGGAACAACGCTATATTATTCTAGTGTGGATTAGGTGGATATCGTGGCTTAACATTCTGTCGAAAGACGTTCAAGCCATCTAACAGATTTGAAATAAGTATGGTTTGTTTTGAGCACATATTAAATGATGCTACGCTTGTTTTGTTACATTGAAATGAAAGAAAATGCTTGGTCGATTGTAAACGAACTAAAATGAAAGTAATTGGATCAAAACAAACCTTATTATAAATGACTAGGAAAGTAATAGATTTAATACTAGTGATATATACGCATACCTACCAATTTGCATGGGAAATTTAAGAATTTTAATATTTGCCTTACACAGTAAGAACCTCACGAGACCAACCAGATTCGTTATAATCATACACATCATGACATGAGAATGATGGATGTAGCGAATGATAATAAGCGTGCAAATACTACCACAGATTTGAGATAATATAAGCGAAGTTGCCATTCGCATTGATATGTTAAAATGGGCCATTGTCCAAACACATTTACATTCGAACAAAATGTTTCCCGGTGATCAACGTGCCTTAGAATTAGCAATGTTTTCGCCGAATACAAATTATAAATACCGCGAAAGAACCTGCCGCCGGCACATTGCCTTAACGTCTTTTACGATATTTGTACTCGTTCGATAAAAATGAATATTGCTGGCTTTTTAACCGTTCTTATTAATTTTCATGTAGTTTTTACTAGTCAGGTAAGAAAACAGTAAAGTGCGAATACAAAACGTTGATCGCTAACCGGATTCACGACTTTTTCGTGTGATTTTTGTCGTTCTCGTCATGTTTGGCTTCTCCATTTTTACATTTACATACAAGTTCTCTCGTAATAATGTTATTAAGTTATTGTCTGACCGGCAGATATTAATGTAAGTTTATCTAGATAGATAACTAAAACGACATAGTCCCATAAGGGATATAATAATGAACCGCTTCGTTTATTATTTTGGTACCGAGTTGATCGGTTGGTGTTTTTAGATAACTTCTTCGGATAAAAATTAATAATTTCCTGCGTGTATTGTAAGTATAAAAAACAGCAATGCGAAACTGGTATCACTGAACATTTCGTGTTTTGTCCAAGGCTTGGTTACAATGTAAGTCTGGTGGTAACTAATGAATATTCACACTATACATAATTTAATATCCATAAACGGCCCGTGAACTACTGACACAAATGTGTGAACGCATACGTTTCTATAATATATGAGTTGTTACATGCGGCTTTGCTCGCATGTATTTTCGTGAAAACGAGCGAATTTCCCGCTGTGAAAAACAGCCTTTGTCTTGACCCCAATAATAACATTATCACTACACTAAATTCCGCACGAATCGATGAATTAGTATAAGCCCAATGAGCACAATACAAACAAATATTATTCAAAAATGTTTGGGGTCTGTCTTTTGTAGGTTACTAGCAGATTGTTATGTACTAGTAGATTAAAGGCGCGCATATGAAGTCTAAATATATAAAAAGCATCATTAATGACTCATGTCTGTATGGATTACATAAGAATTATTTAAAAGAGACTAACTACGCAGAACACAGTATGTGATGTGAATTTAAATTGGACGTTTCGTTCAGTGTTAATACGAGTACATCGCGTGTAACTCGAGTGTTAGATTCATCAAGTCGATCCGATGAATGCCATTTACTTTGTTACTAAATTTATTATATCTTCTCCAATTTTAAACTATTAACTTAAATAATTTTCAGAGTGATTCAGGGAAGATAACGAACCTTTCGATAGAGACAGGTTCAGTTCGAAAATTGGCGAGTGTAGTGCGAAGTCTATCTGATTATGAATTAGGTGGATTCAGAAGCGATGGTTTCTACCGAGTAAAAGACGAAGGCAAATACTTATCTACGGACCTACTGAATTACATGCGTTACGGAAACGTAAATCCGAGGGTAGAAGGCGTTATTGTTACGGCGCACTATAGCGACCGTCTGCCTCCATTAGCTTCACAGGATAAAACCGTCGGCTACCTCATTCATAGCGAAGAAATAGATAGCGAGTTCAAGAGAGGCATCGTAGAATACTTAAGGCGCTTACACAGGAAATATGAGGCAAAGTAGGAAATAATTCTTCATAAAACAATTTCACTTTACCAAAATATTTTGTGTGTTGATGTAAATTGTTGTTGGTACTTAATGACAATTGAGAATAAGTTCCTTCATAATGATGTTTGTTGTTAATATTAAATACCCTGTACTTACATACCTTTTCATCGCTTTAGTGGTTTTATTCAGTATCCTTCCTAGTGGCTTCTCTAAACATATTGATATTAATATTGTAAATCAGTAAGCTGGTTTATATGTTTACTCAACTTCAAAATCATAACAAAGTAATGATTTGAAAGTGCCTAAGTGCGCCCTGCAGCTCAACAAGCGTGAAAATCAACTTTTGATAGTTAATATAGTAACATATTAACAGTTTCATTTCTAAGTTAATAACTGTAGAACTTTTATACACACTTACACCCCCTATTTTTTACAATTGTAAGAATCCTGACGTAATGTTATATAGCCAACATCTTTCGTAAGAATAAGGCTATCAAATGCAAAGATAATTTTTCAAATTTGACTAGTTCCAGAGATTTATTTATTTATTTATTCTTTATTACACCACGAGAAGTGGTATAAAAGGTGGACTTAATGCTAATAGCATTTTCTGCCAGATTGGCGCGTTCAAACAAATTTCCTAAAAACAAATACCTGAAGCCGTGTTTTTTCAGATTTTTTCCCGTTTCATTGAACTCCGATATATATTATCTTTTATTCAGTTGCAATGTAGATAACATTTTTCAAAAAATATTATTTTATTACATATGATGAATAACTACAATTTGATTGAAGCCTTGCTTGATCAAGTGATTTGTTCTGTCAAAATGTAGTATATTTGTGTGAATGATTGTCATTACACAGCTGATAATTAAAACGTAAATCAATTGTCGCTGGATCTTATATTCTCTTAATAGAAAATAGTGAATCAGTCACGACATTTAATTTACCCGAAAACTATAATACATAGGGTAAGCAATTAGTTGGCCTTAATGTATTACGAAACACATTGTTTCATAAATTTCTATGGTATTAAGACCAACGGGTCAATTAGCGATTTATGCTGCGGACACATACGCCGGCGCCGTATCTTCATCAGATGTGTCGTGACATTTATATCCCATCAAAAACATAAATGTGAAATGAGAGCCAACTTTAATATTATGATATATGCCTTGGTTGTTGATTTTAACGACAAAACAAGTGAGATCTAAATGGGTGCCAACTGCTATGGTCAGTCCTGAAATTTATTTATAACAACATAAAATATTTTATAACAACTTAAAATATCATTTCTTCTTATAACAACAACAACAACAACATACCGTCACGCCAGGTCGCTTGCTTTCTTTTTATAACTTATGATAATATATATTGAAGTCTAAGGTTCGACTTGACTAGTTCGAATATACGAGTTTATTTAGTACCTATCAAACAGTCATGGAAGAGCCTTATGTTCAATGGCTAGCTAGCGATGGCGACACATGGTGCTGCTCGCCATTCTATTAGCTTGAGATTGGCTGGACACGCTGCCACGTGTCTAGATTGATGCTGGCGGCATGTTGCTTGAACACACTCTTTTTAGTTAGATATGCTCGCGGTAGTTTACGATGGCATACTATTATACCTACACTGGTACCTTTGAGATTTCTGATTATAACTGAAATAATCCGATATCTGTAACAGCACCGTAATTATTAATGTTTGTGGAATAACGTCATAATAATCTTATTACATGATCGTGTTAAGTTTAATCATGCAATGCAAATTGAGTATTGAATTACGCAGTTGTCATAATTTGTAGGCAATACGATGCCTATCATTAATGAGGTTGTGTTTATGTATTTCCAGGGATAAATGATAAAAATATAACAAAGGAATTTGCGAATTATAGTAATAGAATAATATAGTCATTTATATCGATAATTGGATATCTCAGAATGGGGAAGGAGAGGATAATTTGACAGTACCTTTAGAATATCCATTACCAGATGTAGTGGTAAGCGATCCATGGGAAAGTATTATTCGCTACCTCACGACGAACTCGAACAACCATTTATACACGAAATCGCTTAGATCACGAGATACCACAACATCAAATATACTCCCGAGCCGCACAGAGGTGTGCCAGAAGTAGATTAGAATTACATAACTAATAATAATAGAGGGAATGAAATAAAAATTTAATACATGCATGCTGTAATATATATAATATATTTATATAAAAAAATTATAAATCGTGTCATATTTTTGACTTGGACGATTTCAGCAGTTATTTTATTAGCGTTGTATCATTTATTAACACGTTCGTTAAATGTTGCCATTTCAACATTCTTTGTTTAGAAAAAACATTGGGTAGCAAGCACTGACATCATACATATTATTATCTGTGATTATTAAAAACAATTCAAGTTGTAATCGAGATAGTTTACGTACAAAATGTCAACGACATTAAAATTGTCACCGACAGTCCGACTATTATCGAGACTTCTAACCATATAAAGTAGAGGCCTATGACTTGATAGAATCTGTAGATCGTTGCGGCCTCTGTCTTCCATATACGCGAACTGGTTCATCAGGCGAGCCGTAGCTATGGACATTGCGTACACATTCACTTAAATTACATATTGCGCTTCGTGTACGGAATCCTCGCCAGAGCGCATATTAAAATGTCTGCTTGTCGATGAATCAAGTAATGTGAAAAGGTCACATAGCCCCAATCGTGGTTTGCTCTTCAATTGTACAGTACATACCTACGACATATAATGTTACTTGCGTTATAGAGTCCATAAACCATAGAGTCCCATAAAGTACAAAGTACAACATATTTTGTTTATGATTTTCAATATTTATCTGCGAGACACCTCATACTTTAAATTATATGTACTCTAATGATAGAGTATGAACTTTAAACATATTAAATTATACCACCATTTAGTAATTTACAATTAAAGTACAAATTGAACATCCTTGCAAGTATAACCGCGTGTAAAACCTAATATTCCAACAAGATAGCCGCAAGCATGGACTTACATTTCAATTGACGATGCGTTTGCGATTACTTCTTACAATGCTCGCCTCCGGTCAGTAACCTGCCTTAGGTGTAGCGACACATGTCGAATTCGAAATACGATATGCGATTTGATACCATTTAAAATTATCATATCGTTTAATCATTGCACACCTTTACGAGAATACATTACATTAATCATATGCCAATATTGACAAATCACACCCAAACAGCTTTGCTTAGGTATAACAATTATACTTTTTGTATTGTCCTACATATCTATTTATCATATTATAGGTGTATAATAGGTATACATAAAAACAGTAAAGAGAAAAATATTTTTGCTTTAAGTACACAAAAAATATTATGACCGTAGTGACCCAAGTGGCCATAATACAATTATCTTTTGCAGTATCAAGGGACGGTCAGCGACGTATCTTTTGAAGATAATAGAATGTCACAGCTGTTCGCCGTTTTATGGATACGCGTTCCAGTGGGCGTCCTTTTTGGCAAATAATCTTCGTTAAAATAGCCTTCAATTTTAAACGGAGGAAAATAATATGATGGTGTATAAATAAAAGCATTTTGTTAGAAATGATACCTCGATACGACTGACGAGAACTCGATAACTATAAATTGTTTTACCAAAAAGGAATTAAAATTACTATGTTTATTCATTGGTAAAGAAGAAATCGGCAAATATCATTCAAGGTTTACTGAATTATTTATTACTAGCCAAATTCTTACTTGCAACTACATTTCTGCCCTCCAAATTACGTATGGCTAGCACGCGCAATGATTATAAAACAAAAAGCGGGCGCTCGCCCTTTGTTTACTATGACGCATGAGGCATGAAGCCCCAATGCAATCTATAAACTGCGGAGTCGTTTACCTTCCTTGCGACGAGACGCCCGCCATGTGCGTAGATGCGTAAGCGCACCGCGACAGTGCCGGGCAGAGAGGCGGTGCCCGCGGCGGCGCGCGGACGATGGCGCGCTGGCTGTGGGCGGCAATGCTGCTCATAACGTCCGGCGGTGCATGGAGGCCACCTCGGCAATCTATCCTGCTGCCGGAATCAACTCATACACGCAACCCTCGTCATGTCCCCGGTACCATCCGACACCTACACCTCTTGGGCTGGCACTTGGAACTCCAAGAAAACCGTGCCATTCGCTCTCCGTACTACAACGAGTGCCAGTTTTACAAGGGGCGCGTGCTTTACGAAGAGGATTCTGCGGTGACAGTGACTGAGTGCGAAGGACAGTTATATGGGTTACTGCAAGTGGGCGGTGAGGACTTTGTGTTGCAGCCGACGAGATCTGACGGCGGTCATGTGTTGCGACGCCGCGACGTGCTGCTGTCCGAGCGGCCGGCGTCGTACAATCTCACCGGAGACGCGGTCGCCGACCTTGACTTTGACATCGAGGATGAGGACTCGATATTTACTCCACACATACGCCCGCGACACCGTGACTATTCAAGCATCGACTACTTCCGAAGTAATATGCTACCCATAACTAGACCGGTTACAGGTGTGTAAATAAAATGCGTACGATATAACTTGTGAGTAAACTTTGGATATGGAGTGTGTATTTTGATATTTTTCCAGGTGTTAAAGGCCTATGGCTCGAGATAGCGATCGTTGCCGATCATACAATGCTAAAGTTTCACGGTCGAGAGAGAGTGAGACACTACATTCTGGCTATAATGAACATCGTAAGTATGACTGCAATGCATTTAAATAGGCACACTGTTATTAAATTCAAGTGCATGGTCGTAATTCAGACGATTTATGTAATATTTTAAAGGTCAGTGCCATCTTCAACGACCCCTCCCTCGATTCAAACATGACGCTCGTTATCAATAAATTATTTCTTTACGAGGAAAAGGATTCGGTCATTAAGTTTGGAAACGTAAGAAAATCGCTTGAAGCTGTTAACAAATGGAATTACAGACACCTAATGAAATTACCAACAGGTAAGATAAGTTTTCAATTTAATTAAGTGAGATTAATTGCAATTTCCTAATATATTGTATAACAATAAGCCATATATATTTATTTCTGAAACAAATATAGATTAAATTAGTTTTTGTAATTGCCTACCTCTTAAAAATGAGCTTACGTAAATTTTGATAACAAATAATAAACTTTCCTGCTTACTTTAACAATTACTATCACTGGACCTAACATGTCATCAACTGTTATTGAAACCGGTCGATTATTTTTTGTGATGAGCGAACATACTATACAATTAAGCAACAATTATTATTGTTATTGATCGAAACTGAATGCCTGGAAATTATTTCGTCATCGGCGCTATTCTCGCAAACACAAATCTGTTGGCCCTAGCATAATTTGATAATGTTCGAATTGAATTACATGACCTGGAAACGAACCAAAGTAGATTGCGCTAACAATAAAGAAGTGATTTTGTAAGTATTTTATGAAAATGTGAAACTCTGTTAATAAAATTACATAAAAGTATCACGGGTAACTATTCTGACACTAATGCAAATATTTATGACAATAACAATGTGACATAAGTACTGTTATTTAGAATATGTAATAATGCGACCTACTGCTTAACTGGCTAGTTACTCCAGTATTGTTATACTAGCCGTTACCCGCCCGCTTTGCTGGGCGTATGATACGATTTTTTTAAATATTTAACGCCCCCGCTCAACCCTCT
>DWDX01005317.1:0-10635 GCA_018245675.1 Agara michaeli | reverse complement strand
GTGCAAGTAATAACAGAAATCAAATTGTTTTCCATATACTAGTTAAAATAATTGTTGCATGACTTTAATATTGTTTTCCATATACTAGTTAAAATAATTGTTGCACGACTTTAATATTATTAAACCTAATTTTACAATAAATCAGAAAATTTATATGCTTTTCCATTTTAATTTTGACTGTTTACTGTGTTTTTCAAACATTACATAGAACCAATGCAATCAGCAAAAGAGGAGTATACTTAATAAATACCGGCTAATAAGTTAAGCTACGGGGACATGTGGCACGGAACTATTCAGACACTAAAAAGGCTTTAAATATATTCTGGATTACATGTACTTCCCTCTTAAGCTAAAAACTCAATTTCCGTGCAAGTCATGTTTGAGACACATCTAACGTATAATTACTTATCGCTAGTGATGTTCGGATCGTTAACAATTAAAATATCCGCGGAATCGGATTCGAATTCGTGTCTTAAGGTTTTGGGAGAGTTGGTGGAACACAGACTTGAAGATTGTTTGTACGTAGGAAAATGTATTTCAAAACGCAAGGCTATGTCGGTGGCAATTTAATGCAATATCCATCCAAACTAATGTAATAAAGCCGAAAATGTTTGGTAAACCAGCGTATCGATGTGATTTTTGGTATGGAAATAGTCGAGTGAATTTTTTTTCCATGGGAAAACACGATTTTATCCAAAAAATGCTGTAAACGTTGTTACAGGCGTAATAACAGTGTGATAAGTTAACATTTTATTATTATTAGCGAAACATCGGGTAACAGTTACTAAATTATAATGCAACAATAAGGGATATGTTTGAAAAACTATCTCTGGGAAATGGCTATGGTTAGTTATGTTAACAAGTTGCATATTTATATCAGATACATGAAACAAAAAAATATTTATTGAAATGTTCATTTACATGGTTCCAAACAAAGATTTCTAAACATCTGAAAGATAAAGAGAATAAAATCCTATTAATAATAACAGTTTGAAAATGCAAAATTAAATGAATATCTGATTATTAATTCTTAATCATGATTGCTGAGAAACGGATCAATGCTTTATATTTAACTTAATAAATAATTTACGACTGGTTTATTTCTCGACTTCCTTAATTTTCTTATAGTTCATTGCCTTATCTCCAGGCAGTCTCTTATTAGACGTCTTGCTTGCCACACCTTCGAATCTAGAATTTCAGAAATATTTTTAAGAACATTGATTAATTTTAGAATGTTTATAATAGTAATTATCAAGCGCTGTTCCAAAAACAGACATGCAATGCGAACGTCGAACATGAGTCTTCACTTGATAGTATGCGAGAGTATTAAAAAAAAACTATTGCCATGATCCAATCGACGAACTGCAGATGTTCCTCGTCAGCAAGATTTGAACAATGAACAATAGTGCATAATATCCAAATGTCTAAAAAAATTGACATGAAAGCTTGTCGTGACCGAAATTTATCTCTTCAGACGATTCCTAAAGCAGTTACTTTTTATGTAATTACTTAATATGTTCCATCTAAAAAAAAATATTTTTATGCACTAAGCTACACTAAATAGTAAGATGGGGAATGAACTTCCATCCGAGGCTTTCCCGGAGCGCTATGATATGGGGCTTTTCAAGAAAGGTGTGAAAAGAGCTCTCCTTCAAAACCGGCAACGCATAGACAACTCCTCTGCTGTGGCACATGTCCATAAGCGACGGTGACCACTGGTGGTGGTGGTAACCAGGTGGCCCATCTGCCTGTTTGATAGGTTAACTTTATTAAAAAAAAAACGAATACTACTTGATAGTTTTGCAAATGCAATGTAGTTGATATAACGATCTGGGCTATCAGTCTATAAAATACTGTTAACTGCTTCGTAACTTTTTCATTTTAAACGGTTTCTTTTTTTCTGGTTTTGGCGGCTGATGATTCGTTTTAAACGTTAAAACATATCTTTTCACAACATCTACGTTAACCGTGGTACTCTCGGGATACATGCGCTTGTTCCACATTTCCCTTTCTTCAACCCACATTCTCTGATATTCATATGATAACAGCCATTGAATGCGTGAGCGGCCTTCCTGGAAATTTAGTTACTTACCTATTTCAAGAATATTTATCTAATCTGTTATTAATTAATTTCGTTCTCACTTTAGAAAAACTTACCATAAATTTCCATGGTTGAGGATTATATTTAGGAAAATCGGAAGAAATTATATTGTGCACAGGTCGGCATTGCGTAGATTTTTCCCATTTAATACCAGACATGCGACCCATTTTATATTAAAAATCAGGTATAGAATGTATAAACTGTAAAGTAATATATACATAAAATTGAATAATATTTTATAATGCTGTTGACATTATTGACACTAAAATTTGAAAAGAGAATCAGGGTAGGTATGTCTCTATACAGTCCAGAATCGACGGAAAATAACAAACTAAAAAAGTTTTAAAACTTGTAAGGTGCTAGAAGTACCACCGCTACACCTATTTCTGCCGTGAAGCAATTGTTTTGACAATTTGTGTTTCGGTTTGAAGGGTGTGGATGCCGGGCCACATGTATACTAGATGCGACCATCTCAGTCCTCAAGAGCAGTGACGCATCTGCGACAGACCTCTGATAAGGCGGACACGAATACTAACTGCATTTATACTAATAAATACAAAAGTAAATAAGGTGCGCGCAGCACCCATTTACTACTCACGCAGCAGCAGCAGAATTGAAAGTATGTGGTGACTAAATTGCACGATTTTGCTATAACGCATTATACTTATTATAAATATCAGTCAAAATCCAAAATAAACTTTGAAGTATCAGGTAATAGTAACCTCAGACGCAACGTGTTTAGGATTCTGACATCTACAGTTATCACCATAAATGGCGGAGCCCATTTTAGTGAATTGTGTGAAAATTTACATTCACTAGATATATTGGCTAATACTGATGACAGCTTAACCTTCAATATTCCGATTCTTGGATTGTTATAATTTCTTGTTGTTATATGGGGAATATCACAAATATACCACATAGTTTATATATAAATGAAATAATATGTAACCCAACATATCAAATAAGATTCACAAGTTAGCATCCATTGGGCAAACGATATATGTAGCATGAAAAGGGATCAATGTTTTTTTTCAGGTAAAAGTATCTTTATCCCTTTACAAGCCTGATGTGCTTCTTGACATTCATCTAAAAAACTTTCTTGCCAAAAAATAAAAAATGCAAAACGGAAATTCTTTCTTGCATAGAAATACAATAATTGATGTGTTGATATGATTGATAGGTGAAGAGGGTAAGATATGATTGATATTTCAATAGTTGTAATAAAAAAAAATTGGATTTTTAATTTTTTTTATTTGATACCTATAGCAAGAGGATTACAGATTTTCTCTCTCCCCATTACAATATGTACCTGAAAATCAAATACACAAATAATTATTAGTATCATAATCTATTTTTACATTTGTTATACATTATTCACTACATAGTTGAGTTACGTTTGTAAGCTTTATTAAGTCCTTAAGATTCAGACAAAATCATAAGGGTGGAGTAAGCCCTATAATTTTCCCTCTAATTCTTTGCACTATACTCATAAAGAGTTATGTGACTGCCTAAGAGGGATTCTAAATCTTATGCCTATGTACTGTGTATATATATATATACTCAGAGAGAGGATAATACAGCCAAAACTAATTAAACTAGAATCTCGAAATTTAGCTGATAAGATACTTTATAAAGCCTAAGTGAGAACTAAGGAAAATCCACCCCTTAGGGAGGAAAGAATATATCAAAATTCACACAGTTCAGAAATTATGGCACCTGAATTTTAGATTCACAAAAATTAATCAATTTTTGCACGAGTGAGGTCACAGGCAAAAGCCGATATGTAATATAAATAAAGAGTTATTGTAAAATCAGTAGATCATAATGCAAATGTGAAACATAAATGAACAAAACTCACATGAAACATGGAAAATTCTGTTTTTTTTGTTAACCCAATAAAGTGTATACATTCAGTACGTAAAAATGTCACGATGAATAGTCAACTTTATTTCTGTGTTAGAAAATATTGTGAATAGAGATTCAAATACGATACTGCGATAGATTTGTTTGAATATTGTATTTACACTATACTTTATTATACACTAATGTGATATTCCCCAACTGCACAAGAAGTGGACTTTTGTAAGTGACTTACAATAGCAAATGTTAGAAGACCAGAAATTTGTGAGGACTATAGCTGGTAGATATCATTAATCTCTGGTCTAACCCTATGGAAATAATGTGTGTCCCTTTGGTCTAATTATATAATAAAAAGAATCTCCCAAGGAGTTATCAACACTGATACTTAACAATTATTATAATCAAAACAAACGATTAATTAATTTATTAGTGTTTCTACAGAGCTCTTCAAAGTATTATTAGTTTTCTTGAAAATTTTATACTCATTAATCTCACTTCTAATACATTTATATTATATCCTTCAAGTCTTTATTAAGTAAACACAATATTTTGGTCAGGCCACAAACAATTTGACAAAATGAGGTATATATATCACGACTTTCAATAATCCATTACGTGGTAGTTTAATCTTAGACGTGGAAAAACATTTTAAAATCTTTCATTTTCAATTTAAATTTAACCTGCAACTAATGTTATTCTATCAAACTATAAGCCCTTATGAGGGCATACTATAAATAAATACAATACATCATATAAATATGAAAGAATTACAGAGTACTATTTTAGGGTTATACAAATGAACCGAAACTGCTTTAGACACATGTAGCAAACCCTTATTAAATTAAAAGCACATATTATATGGTCAGATATTGTTAACAAAAATGTTTTTATGTTTAAATGTTTTAGCTCTACTTTGTTAACAGAAAAGACAGCACATAATTTTGGTTATGAATAATTATTTTGAATATGCCATGTACATGATATCAGATACATACCATTTATTTAGACCTCGCACGCATCTTCCTGCGTTTTCGCTTTAGCCTTCGCATACGCTTCTTACGCCACTGTAACAAAAGTGAAAAACATCGTATTAGTATACCATTCGGTTCCCCCAATATCACATAAAATAAGATTAGAAGTTGATTCAATAACATAAAATACCTTTGCTCTCATGCTTGTTAAGTTCAAACAAGCAGACCTCTCCTATTCACCACGATATATCTTCAGCGATTACAAAAATATTCAATGATACGAATTAGCGAGCACTGCTTACTACGGTCTACAAATGAAAAGGAATGTGTACATCAATGTTGCTATATTACTGATACATTTATAATATTTATTAAAGTGTTACCAGTAATCTTATATATCGCAGCACACTATCGGTAAAATATCACAGAACGTAATAAATAAATATTCTATTGTATTTATAGGTTAATTCAAATTCGGATCCTATTATTAGGTACGCTCTACTACGGTATAACAGTAATATAATGAATAACTGGCTTTTGCCCGCAACTTCATCCCGCGCATATATTATTATAGAAATGTTATTATACATATAAACCTTCCTCTTCAATCACTATATCTATTTAAAAAAACCGCATCAAAATCCGTTTCGTAGTTTTAAAAATTTAAGCATACATCGGGACATAGGGACAGAGAAAGCGACTTTGTTTTATACTATGTAGTGATTGAACATCAACTTTTTGTTACAGTATTTCTGAAAATATTATTATCGTTAACTTTAATCTCAATTTTACCTTGAGAATTACTGAACAATATTTCTGAATCGCTTCTCCTAATTATAAGGTTTTATTTTAATTACGTAGATGATATGGGGTGCCGATATCAAGTAACGAGTTTGAATAATATGTCGAATGTTGGTGTGGCGGTTCAGTATTTAAGTAGAAAACTCTTTAAAAAAATAAAAAATAAGAATTCTACGGCACCCTTCGTTTTCATTACAGAAGAATAACGCGCAATTATAGAAACGAAAACATTGAAAGAATAAATTAAATTTAAAAGTAGAGGAAGCTATTTATTGCATAATTGTGAATTTGTAAAGTTACCGTGTGTAACAAAAACCAAAGATATCCAATTATGACAACATTAATATATTGAACTTGCTTGTCAATTTTGACTTTTGACATAAACATCCTATCCTAGATCGCGCGCGAAAATTCTCCTACTACTTGTGTTAATTGTGGAACAAATACGTATGTTACCATAGTTTGGATCATTCATTTATAGTAAAGGTAAGCTAAAATATATTGATGTCGACACTAACAGTATTAATTATTATTATGTATTGTTTTTCGTATAATAAAACATCGCTGACTTTAACAATGTAATTTAACCATAACAACTTACGACAGATCGACATCGACAGTCAGGCGTACCAACGTAACGTTATTATAAATGTCTAATCCTGTTCTTAAGAATAGTATATTTCGCGGTTTTTATGTATTGATTCCCTGTTTCTAATTATTATTTATTATTCCATATATGGTATGGGACTTAAAGATTGTCGTGAAAATATTTGTGTTGATATGTACATGTAATATTAATACCGTGCTGACAGATCAGGCGTGTTGCATTTGATGACGCTGGTTATGCTGTAGTGAAAATGGTTACCTCCAATAAACAGCCTGATAAAAAAATCGTGAAAATGGCTGAGCAAAACGGTGCAGTTGTCCCTCACAGAACTTTGTTAGGAGAAGTTAACGAACATATAACGTGTCCGTTATGTAGAGGCTATTACATAGACGCTACAACTATCGTCGAATGTTTACATTCTTTTTGTAGAAGTTGTATTATTAAACATTTACAAGTGAAAAGCTACTGTCCTGTTTGCGAAATGATGATTAATTCAGCAAAACCCAATATTAAATTGGATAAAGCGTTGCAAGACATAGTGTACAAACTTGTGCCAGGACTATTTCAAAGAGAAATGGAACGTCGGCAACAGTTTTATGCGTCAAGACCTGGACCTGCAGCTTCAGCGACTCCTGAACAAAGAGGTGAAGATACAGAAAGAATTATTTTTAGCCCAGAAGATGTTATATCTTTTTCACTTGAATATGCAGACGTGACTGATGGTGATAGTATATCTAGCAAGTCATCTGACAGCAATGAATGTCAAACACAAACTGCAGGCTCTCGGAGATATCTTCAATGTCCTGCTGTAGTAAACATAAGCCATCTTAAGAAATTTCTTAGCATGAAATTTGATATTGACAGTACTCAGTTTGCCATAGACATATTGTACAAGAAAGTACCTTTACCCGACTACCATACTTTAATGGATATTGCTTACATATACAATTGGAAAAGAAATGAACCAATGAGGTTTTTTTACCAAATAATTGATTATATTGCTATTCGTAACAGATTATTTGATATTAACAGAAAGAGTACTCACTTCCCTGATAGAAAATCAAGTCCTGCATCTACTGAAGATACAAATGTTAGTAGTCCCGCACCAAATTTAAATGATCATGGGTCTGAGGCATCTTCTGGAACAGATAGCCCGATGCCTGGGGAAAGTATTGTGAGCAAATCTAGCGATTCTATGACAAAATCTGATGTCTCTAATCAACAAAATGAAAATAGTGATACAACAGAAACTTCTAATACACCAAAAAATATCAGTGTGGCACAGGTAAAGAAGTGTGATGATGAAGTGGAAAAATCTCAATTTTTAATTTCTTTTGAATTAACAGCAAAAAATAGTTCCACTAAATCTTCCCCAAGTAAATCTATACTTGATGAACATACAGCTTCATGTGTAGACAATTCTCTGAAGAATCAAAGTAACTTGTCTAAAAGTGATGATAATTTGAAACGCAAACAGCATACTCCAACAGCTATGCCAGAAATGAAAAAATTAAAAGTTGAGTTAGAGAAAACTAAACTTACAAATATTTCTAATACTGACACAGATAATGCTGAAAAATCGATACAGAAAACTAATGAAATACCTGAAATTACTAAAGAGGTTGATAACACCAATTCTAAGTCAAATAGCCAATCATCACCTGCAATTAATACACCTATGCCTCCGCCTCCGCCCACAAAGGAATTCAAACTAGTACAAAGTGTAAAACCACAGATTTCAGAGACTCCTGTTCCTAAAAAAACTACCGCTGGACCTAATAACAATGCTCCAGCTAAACAAAAATCAAATGAGAATACTACACAGTCTCCATCTGCAGCTCAAAAGACAGTGTCACCACTTAAACTTCAAATACCCAAACAAGAAATACCAACAGCAAATCCTAAGCCTGCAGAAACCACTAAACCTGTGGTGAAAAAGATGCCAGATTTACGTCCAAGTGTACCAATGCCGCAAACATCAAAATGTCAAACACTTGGAAAATTAAGACTGGAACTTCAAGCAAATAGTGATGCAAGTGTAGATCATAATAAACTAGTGACGCAAGTTAAATCAACACTTTCTGCACCTATTCCCAGTGGATCTTCGGGTGATCCTCTTAAGTCATTATTTGACTCTTGCAAAATTAATATTCCTCCTTCGTTATCAATTACCTTAACTGATCAAAAATCAGAACCAAGGAGTCCTTGTGATCTTCCTAATGTAGATCAAAAAAAGATAATAGTGAATAAAAATCTCACTAGTGCAAGTAATGCGTCTGCCCACAAGGCACCGAGTCCTCCAGTTCATAACTACATTGAAATATTAAAATTACCTGATACAGATCCAAAAAAATCGAAGACAGAAAATGATCTGAAGTTTAATATTCCAAGTAAACTAGATGGTAATGCAAGTCAGTTAAAACCACCAAATAAACCACCTGAGACATCAGCAAAAGGACCTGTACCCAATTTAAAACCTATAGCAGATACTAAACTTGGAAAACAAAGTGGAGCATTTTCTGCTCCTATTACATTTCAGCAAACCTTTGAACAGCAATTGCAGTCGATGCAATCTGAAAAAAAAGCAAAGTTATCCAGAAATAAAGCTCAAGTTCCAAAGTTGGTTCCGGCTACGCCCAAAGCTTTCACTGCTGCAAATAAACTTAATGTTCCTAATACAAAGGCTCCGCCAATGAATATTCCCATAACAGAACATAAGACAAGTACAGCTCTTGATTTGTCTACTCCTCATAATATACAAAATCAGCTGGGTCCGCAGCAAACCAAAGCTTTTGAAACTATGCAAACTATAGCCAATTTGGCCAAAAAACAAAATATTCCTAATAAATTGCTTCCATTAGCAATGTCACAAGGTAATGTTTTTACAACTATATCTACAAGACCATTGACTCCTGGCAGTACTCCAATAAGAGTACCTACAACTACTGGAATGGTTCAACCAAAAGTAGATAAGGGCAATGGTTCACAAATAATTGCCATAAGACCAGAGGGACCCAATAAAGTTAATCTTAATATTCCTCTGAAATCTGGTAACATTAACCCCACTGTACCAGCATCAATCTATTCCATGGTTGCTCAAAGTTCAAATACTATACAATTAGCAAGACCACAAACTCGTTCACCTAGTTCATCTCCAAAATTAGTGATCGCTGAGGATAAGCAAGTTGTGAGTGTGTTGCCAGATCACAGCATTAATCAGTCTAATCAAATCACTAGTACACAAGCGTCAAATATGAATGCACCTAAAAGTGATTCGCCAATAGCTTCACCGGGACCCTCTAAACCAGGCCCTAAACCTATGAAACCAATGATACCAGTACCTAAGATGCCCGGAATACGACAGCCTATGCCTCCTGTCATGAAACCAACTCCACCAATGCCAAGTCCTGCAGATTACCTAACACAACGTCAGATTTTTTCAGCCCAGCAAGCAATGTTTAGGCATCAGATGGATTTGCATGGAATGCATTTCCAAAATCCATGGTTAAAGGCTCAACAACAGTATGATTTACTGAAAAACATGTCAAACATGTCCCATCAAGCACAGAATGATTTTAACAAAGATAAACAATAAAAAGTGGATTGTATTTAGATTAGTGATGTTTTTTGTGTATCTAACAAGTTTATTTTACGTATTGTACAAATGTTTTGTTTATTCTATATTGTAATACATGATTTCATCAAATTTGTGCTACATTATACATCTTCAATTATTCGGTTATTTATAATAACTATGTTAATATAACAAGGTTTCAATAAAAAATGCAATGTGAATTTCATTAAATACCGTTATTAAATTTATCCAAGTTAGGTGAATATTTTGCATTTTAATTATTTATGGATAGTTTGTATTTTACATATTTTTATGTAATTAATTAACTGACTTATATACATCAAGTCAATATTAACAAGTTTTTGCTTCGTTTCCTTTCTTGATGGTTTGAACTAAGAAATGATGCAAATAAAGTTGTATACACAATAATTTGTCATTCTTCTTTAATCCCTTTACATTTATCAGTAAGGTATTTTCATTATTCTAATAATAATTAATATTTGTTCATAATATTTATTGAACTAATAACATGTTATGTACTGTGTGAAGTGTTATTATGCATTTACATACATACATATTTTCATTTTAAATACATGTTAGAAAATAAGTATAATTAAAGAAAATAAATAATATTTTAGACGTATTATATATATTAGTATAATATTATGTATTTTCTTCAACATCTACCAAGTTGAGTATCTTTAATTCTGCAATTATG
>DWDX01005316.1:0-10636 GCA_018245675.1 Agara michaeli | reverse complement strand
AATGTGGGGGTGTATTACACTCCTCTGCCTACCCCTTAGGGGATTACAGGTGTGATGTTACGTTGAATGTAACATAATGATGAGTTGTTGCGGTAAAACGTTATAGTTTTGTCAAGTACAGATACGTTATAAATAAGTGAGATGTATTTTACATACCCTACTTTTGCTTTACATAAGGTGAGTATATAAGTATAATTAATGAAGCTACTACTAATATTATGCTGACCCTACAACATAAACAAATGAAAGGTTTATGTAAATGGTAACATAAATTATTGAATTGCAGACAATGTAACAACAATACAATTTTAAAGTCAATTATGTTAAGTAGTTGTGGCACCATCGCAACTGTCACTGTTGGGTGAGAAATCCTTTTCTCATTATTTTTTATATGCTCTTTATTATTTGACACAACTGGCGGATTTAATTTATTTAACCTGAAGGATGCCTGAAGTTTGTACGAGACTTATCTGGTGTAAATAGCTAGAGGTGGGTCAGCGGAAGATTTTAAGCCGCCCTGAAGGTTTTTGATTATTAGCTTGATAATAACTATATTGAGACGAGTGTTACGAAACACGGAAATGTTCATGAAGATTTTCTATTATAAGTTAACTATCCGAGGACCAACTGCGCCCAGTATTGCTTAATTTGACATATTGTTTACGATATGTGATACGATATATATAGACTGTGACCTTTATATACAATCAGTGTGTAAGAACAATTTAAGATTACCTTAGTAATTTAGATAAAAAACCTCATATGACAGAAATTACCACTGGGTACATTTTATTCTAAATCGAAAAATAACAATTGATCCTTAACAGAACTATATTGTTTTATATTGTGTTATATAAATTTCAGTTTAAATATTTTTTGTAATGCCAAAATAGTAATTGGTAACAATAAGTATTGGGAGATTAGAAACTAATCTGTATATGTTCATATGTGTACAGTACACCAGAATAGTAAGTGGTGTCTCTATTGAAATGTACGGTACGGTACGGTAGCCAGAACAAAACAATTTGCATGTAATTGTACATAACAGTATAAAATGCGCAAATATTATTCGAATATCCTTGTCTTACGAACCAATATACGAGTTATATGATACTCTGTATTTGATGGTTCAGTGTGTATCTATCCATCAGTCTGTAGGTATGTGTCGTGTGTTAAATCGGAAGACATGGATTTTGACGCCTCCCACAATGTTTGTTTAAAAGTTTTACGTAATTATGTGTCCTCAACCTGCTGCGAAGAGCTGAGGTCAAGGTCAGCGACCGAGGCGAAAATAAATATTGATTTATTTGATTTGTTTTAACAGACGGCCTGTTCAGTCTATTTGCACTGTTCATAGAATATATTCAATCCGTTATAAAGGAGAACTTTTAATATTTAAGGTTATTATAAAAGAATGTTTATATTATGATAGATCAGTCGTTCATCGCGACGGTAATCAAAGACACCGCATAAGCTAAGCGATCCTGTCTTTCAACTATGTTTGGTTCTTTATCGTTACACTTGAAAAATTATATAGACTGTGTCACAGTCCTTCAATGTACATACGGCCGCTACAAACTTGTCTGCTTGCAAGCCAGTTATTTGTCTAGCGTGGAAACAATAATTTAATAGTCCGTCTGGCTCCCATCGTTGTGCGTATCGAGGTTTGCAAACTGTTAGTTGGTACTTATATAACGCTCCAATACGGCCAAGTTCGAAGTCGTAAAATCAGGTTTTATTTACAATAAGACGTACTTATTTAACTTCAGATGCAGTAATCTATGTAATAATTAATCGTAATCAGTAACAGATGGTATTACCAGTAAGTAACAGGGAAACAATTTAACTCACTGCACTATTGTATCTTTAATATGTATAAAATGCCCGTAATACAAGTAATATAATAAATAATAAACAACAGCAATTTAGTAATAAAACGCTTTATGCAAATATTACGATATAACAATGAATAAAAAATAAATTAATATGGAAATATTTATTTTAAATTATAATTTATCTATATAACAACACACTCATACGCTCCACTAATACTAGAAGGTCATTCTCGACAGTACAATGTTTTATCAATACAACTATCAGACCTTCACAAGATTTAAGGCTAGTGTAAAATATATCGGTACCTATAAGAAGTCCTTATGCTCCTTGTAAAACCAAGGATATCATTTATCTACAAAGCTCCGAAAGACTGTGCGGCACAGTTTCGAATAATCAGTCGGGTAACACAACTATTAGTATAATTGACAAAAATACTGCTATGAGATTAAATCTCGATCGCTTGTTTAGATCTAGATCGATTTATACGTAGACAGTGCCGATTCTAATGTGCGGTTTTGGTTTCGTGAAGAGGTTCGTCGCAGTCTTGAAGATGCTGAGTAGAGGCCTGAACGTAGATGTTTCTTGGTAGTAGGTCTGCGGTTGTTGGTACTGGTACTGGTATTGGTTGTTGAACTGGTTGTAAAACTGGTAGTTGTATTGTGAGTCGCCGTTGCTTTCGGGAATGACATTCGAAATGTAGCCGTTGGTGTTCACGTTGTCCACCGTTTGATAGCTGGTAGAGGCCGTATAGGTGGTGGACGCTGCAAATACACATAACAGTTAGAATTCTCGTCGATATATTCAATACATTCCATGTCTTACTTCTAAAGTATCAACTGCCCTAGTAAATTAATTTTGAATTAGTACTGATTTATTTTATTTTTTTCTTTAGTACATTCAGCCTTCCAAAAATTGTCAAGAACTATAAATCCCCCGTTG
Source organism: Agara michaeli (assembly GCA_018245675.1). NCBI lineage: Eukaryota > Metazoa > Arthropoda > Insecta > Lepidoptera > Hesperiidae > Agara > Agara michaeli. Next base: position 7,861 of record DWDX01005316.1, on the reverse strand, counting down.
GAAAGTCTATCTGGCGCGAACTTGTAAGAAAATTATTGTGTTATAAAATGCATTACGCGATAAGACGAGTTGAAGTAGAACTATCAATTTGTACATCGGCAAGATAGACGTACGTATTATTAATAACAATTTGTGACCTAGTAAATTACGGCGTAAAGACAATTGAGTGTGTGCAATGATTACTCACAGCATAAGCCTGAATATTTCCTCGACTCTGAGAGCCCAAATGTGCTGCATGATGGGTATCCCTTTTCGTATGGGTTGGATCCGATAACGTTGCCCCCTGGACCGTAGTTACAGACGTAAAGCTTGGTGTAACCACGTACAGGGTCGTAGTAGAACGTGTAGCCGCAGCCTACTTGTGAAGTCTCACCCCATACCAACTGTGGATATAACGGTCTTATAAGTCATGATAATAAAATAGTGTTTTGTTATATTGATATATCTGTATGGTTTTCCATTAATATTATGGATATCTCATAATAGAATCTATGTAATTTTTAAGGTACATACCTGAGAGTAATGTCCAGTACCGTGTCCACCGCTGATAGGTTTAAATCCGTAAATGTGGACTTCATCGAACCAGGCGTCGATCTGCTTGTTGAAATCAGGTTCAGAGTCAGCGGCTTCGGATGGCGGGCGAGTGGTCCAAGTGGCTGCGAGGTTCTGGCCCACCGGGAATCGACCAACATCGCGCTGGGCAGCACGGTCATGTGCGGGAGTACATTGGTCAGCCCAACGTTGTGCAGTCGCTGCTAACTCATCGTCCCACACCTGATAATTAAAAATAATCTCTGTTAACTCAAATTTATAAGGATCACTTGCATTTTCAAAATTCACAAAACAGGGCATTAAAATTTCTTTATACTAAGTATACAAATCTATTTTATACTACAAGTGTGGATATTGGGGCGCTGAACTTTCGTGGGGTCAACGTGTTCAAAATCCAGCGTGCGCGCCTTTTTATTGAACGGGACGGCGTTTATCACTTATACTTTTTGTACAAGTCAGCGTGTCACACCTGCACATTTATGTTACATTCGTCTTTCTGCTCTTTTTTATTTTTAAAATCGTATTCTATAAGTGAGATTTTAGACCGACTACAGGCAAGGAATTTTTGAAACCTCAGTACGCATCACTGGGTTATGTATGGTTGTGTGCTACAGCGTAAGGTTAGCATAAGCGTATCAAACTATATAGTTATGTCATATTATGTCTCTTATTTTTATTTAAGGAAGACAAGCGTTCTTATTTATTACAATATTCTTTGGTAACAAGTCACTTATAAGTTTTATCGATCCCCTTTAATGTCTTCCTATTCAAATTAGATAGATAATTTTGGCATATATTACCGTATATTTTAACGTCAAGCCTATAAAATGTCTTAAATAGTTTGCGTCATTTAATTATTATAATTTTGTTCTGCGATGAAATCATTCGGATTTGCCAATAATAAAATAATAATATACAGTGGTAAGTGATAAGCATATCGTAACAATTTGAATGTTTCACTTACCATTTCCATCATATTAGCAGCCGGCGGCTGGCTGGAGACTTGTCCCAGGGCCACAGATTGTCGGAGGCGATTGTGCGCGTCCACAATAGCTTGCTTCTCATACGCCGACAATCCTCCCGATCCTGGAGATCAAACGTCACATGTCAGAATATAGTTCATACTGTTGTTACAGAATGGACAGTTACGACTTTTAATTGTTAAAAAAATACCTAACTCTTTCTATAAATTCAATTTCTATATTGTCCAAATTCAAGTGAGAAGGTATTATCAGTTATGTTGATCCACGATTCCATAATTCTTCGGATTTATCTGATTTATTGGACATGTGCGTATTACACAGGTGTCTGTATCAATAAATTTTTACGACCTCGATCCATACGAGTATGTTAATGATAACCATCTTTTGGGTACAATTCATATGTGGAATCTAGACTGGGTGGCGACGAGAATATACATATTGCTCTTTCGATTATCACTTATTCTTTTGATGTCTGCATGTCGTCATGGTCAAGATTTGAGCACTGTTAGCTGCTGCGGTATTTTACTTAATTTTTCATTCGACCATCAATTTCATTAGCTTTATAAACAAGTAAAACCGAATGGATAAACTGGGTAGTTCATGTTTATGTAATATGAATATTTCAGTTTTATTTCTCATAAAAAAATTCTAAAAGATTTATTGATAACTTACTTATCATCTGTTTACCGGCGCCGCAGCCCTCTGTTGCTGCGAAGAGACCTCCCAAAACAAACAACACTAGGGTGATCATTTTTTTTATAGTTTATTCACAACACTATTAACTGAAATTAAATGCACGTTGTAAGTTGCGATTCGTAACAAAAGTTATGTGTGCCCACTTATATTTACGAAACGTCAAACTCTTTGAATTAGCCGGTGATCCTCTGCACGACGTGCAGTGCGCTCTCCGGGTCTAGCTATTTGTGCGGCGAGCCGGTCTCGCGCTCACTTATGTACCCGCTCGCGGCGTTACTATGGAGACACGGCGACGCCATCACACCTTCCAGTCCGCTTAAAGAACTAAACATTTTACATCGCAGCATCTGTGACAACCGTCTACCTCACATCAGCCGGAGTAGGTGTGTGGAACGCCTACTGCAAGTAAACCCGTACCATCTAACTGACATATTACAAGGAAATCAGAGCACCTTCTTCATTGAAGATCCCGATTGAAGACAATAGCAGCGAACGCAGCGTGTAGTGTTACTCAGTTACGAAACGAAGAAAGGTTAAACGAACAGTGATCGACCACTTTTTATCTGCGGTAATAATTTAAAACTCATTATGCTGCACCCGGTGGTTGTCAATGAAATCGAGTTCTTGTGATGTGTCCGAGCCAAAGCTGGAAATATGTTGACAGATATTGGTCGAAACGGAAGTGGTCTTTAAGCGAAATTATAGGCAGCTAAAAACAAGGAAAGAATAACGTGTAATCAACGTTTTTGTGTCAAAGGCTACTTAATTTTATGGTTTTTACGATGGTAGTACAGTAAAATTTATTGTTTATCTAGATCGATCGTTCGCTCTTTGTTCTCTTTATCTGCCGCGGCATCTTCCTTGTGAAGTGAAGTTGTATTGTAATTATGTGCAGATATAAGAAAAATAAAGTTTTTAATTAAACATAAAAAGAAAGATGCTGATTCCGAATAACTTAGGAGACATCTTGTCTGTTACTGACCAATCCGGTTTACCACCTGAGGTGAATTTTTGCTCGTGCTTCGGTAATTTACATATTAATATCCTTTTATTTATATTATTTATGATTGGTTGATTAATACATTAATATTATATTTTCGGCTTCATTCTAAACTGCATTTTTTCACTCAATAAGTAATTGAAAGGCATAAATCGCATCTTATTTAAGTTCATATTTTATATTAGTTTATCAACACTTGTGATAGATGCGAAACTTGTTATTATTAAATGTTGATATAACTGAAAAAGAATTAAAAATGAAACGATTTTCTCGAATAAGTATACAGCAGGGATCGATTGCTATAACTAAACATTTGATATATCTCAAATTATTTTGTATAAAAACCAGTTGTTTTTTGGCATATTGAGTAGTACTCTTAAACTGTTTACACAAAAACTATATTTATGCAAAAAATGACAAGTCACGAACAGAAAAGTTTGCTGTTAAGTTATTGGCATTCGAATATGGGTTATGTATGGAATAATAATAACATTTATAATTGTACCGCCTTATTAAAGACATCGACAGGTTTTTTTTCATTGATTCGTCTAAAATAGACAAATACAATTATTAAATACACGTTTTATAAATTCATGATTACATTTCTAAAATTCCATATAACTTTGTCGATATCATCACGAAAGTCGTATCCAGTTTTTGTGACCTTTATATAAATAGCCTTATTATTTACATTATCAAACAAACCTGTAACTACATAGTCGAATATCCAGCAACAAAAATCAGAACTAAATTTTGATAGTCAAATCTTCGAATAATATATATGGATTTGCTATAAAGTTTTTCAATTATTTAAATTGATAGCAGGTTTTTCTTGGAATCGTTAAATAAAAGTATTTCACAGTGAAATAAATAAATAATAATAATTAGTATCTTCTTGCTAGTGAATGGACTCGGAAGCTGGAACAACTTTCTGACGAAGTTGAGTCTCAAAGGCCGGCTTCGGCAGACAAAGCGTCGGCTATGCGGTCACGCTGTCTTACCTGCTATATGTATAATATCACGTTTCTACTTATGCATTTTAATATTCTCGAACCGTTGTCGAAAACTTTCAATGTCGAAACAGGTGGATTCAGTACTTCAGTACGTTGGAATCGCATCGGGAAATCATCGAAAAATTATAAGGTAAATAATGTATATTATTTTAATAATTTTTAAATCTATGTGCCACATATTTTGTAAATCCATTTATTATTGCTACATTAGACGGTTTAAAACTGTGTTTCAAACTTCTGCAGGCAAATATTTTGTATAGGTAATTGCCTCCTATCTATATATGTTTTGCTCTGTATTGTTTTGTTAGCACTAAGTATTTGTTAGTAAAATGGAATTTAAATTGTTATGGTTTTTCCAGAAGCCATGTATACAGACGGTCGTCAAATATTTGTGAATTATTAAGCCAATTATTTGGTTAAGCGACTCTTATATTTAAACTCTTATATTAAAATTTATTGTTTTTACGTTATGGTAAAACTATTATTATACTTATGCTTAATTTACCGTATCCTTTTACAATGCTTTAATTAAAAATATTCACAAAAATAATATTAAAATTGAACTAATTATATGCAAATCGGATAGTCGTAATATAATACTTGTATACGACTTTTGATTATTTCAAATTTGTTTGATAGTTACGCATTTATTTAAAAATAATTACGCGTAAGCATGTTGGTTATTCAACAACAATCTTAAATTTGTTGTCTATCTCAGTGCGTTAAATGTTCACACACCTAGGTATATATTTTTACTAACAACTGTTTTTTGGATTACAAAGATATTTAGATATTAGAGAATAAGTCTTTCATGTTAAGTGACTTCAATTTTAATAATTCATGTAGTCAAAAATTTTATTTGTTCTCAAACTTAAGAGTTTACTGACGACCAACACATCACATCCTGTTAAAATGGTACCTATTTAAACATTTTATAAATCAATTCGATATCGTCATAGACGCACGCAGAGGTTTGACTTGAAGCAGCATAACAAATCGATACACAAAAGTATTTCGTATTAGGTGTTGTATGTATGAATTACAAACTTTATAAATATTGGAAAAAAAATCTTTATAAATATTGGACTTTACTGTAAATCCAAAACATTTCGATATCAAGGTTTCATCTTCGTAAATGAGATTTTCACTACAAATTAATATCTTGAAAAGCATTCATTGTACACTAAATGATCTAAAAAATAACTTCAAAAAATTTTTGGATAACTAATTAACTGTCTCTTTATTAACAGATCATGACATTTGAAGCAAAAAGTTTCTTAAGTGCAGTGCGGTTTACCGAGTGACATTTCAGTTTTAAGACATAAAACGCACGTAACAAATCAGATGTCGAACCGGGATTTAAACCTGGCCCTTCCGGAGTGGGAGACTGAATTTCAAACCACTACGCTATCACTGCTTATATGTGTTTTGTACTTTATTAATCATAGTTTATGTACTTAATATTTTTTATGACTATTACATGTTTTTTAAAAATATTATGTTACTTCAAATCAATTATGAATACGAAAATCTATCGTCGCTGATGCGTATTATATTAGTGTCATTTATTTCACGTATAAAAAAAAATGGTTGTTTGCAAACGACTTCATAATTTACTAAATTCTAAAAAGCAAACGGTTGACACTGTTAAATTAATATCTTTCTATTACCGTATCTAGGTATTTCGTTAGATTAATGACAACGTTAAAATATTCAGAAGTTACCTACTGACGATTTAATAAAAGTTAATTACGTTTAAGATAAGCGTTTTTTTTTACATATAAATCAAATTTCAGGAGGAATTATCTCATCTTATCGGTAAGCTTCGCATGTACTTCGACTTCTATTGAAGTTTTCCTTGGAATTTCTTGTTCATATTTTTCTGGTCGTGGCTTGCTGTGTTTGTTGCATTTAAACGAGGTGACTTGGAAGTTTTGCGATGAAAAGGTTGCGCTTAAGACACACCGGGCTTTGTTTGTGTAAATAACGACTGAGTTATCTTCTCACAGACCGCATCTTGTACCGCGTGACTCTGTTTTTTACCTTTCAAAGTAAACATATGCATAGCTTTTTTTTGCTTTCGAAAACTGAAGCACCGTTTCTCCGAGTTTACAAGCTTCTCCTTACTCCATAGGTTTAAGGACTATGTTCATACGTTTAGTTTTATTTGTGGTACTTTTTCATGAAAAATGAATGTGAGCAACGGCGCCTATACAAATATTGAAACACGCAGCGCAAAACTAATACTTAAATGAACAATCTTTCCTACCAGGAATACCTGTTAACAGTGTATAAAGACAAGTATGTACATACAAATATTCTCTTCGACTATAAATAGCAATTATTACTGCTTATTTTAAATTTATCATTGATCATTAAATTCATTTATGCCGTTTCATTTATGCCTGATTCTTTAGTATTGTTATGATTATAGAACCCTCTGTTATAGCACACATAACATATAAAGAAACTTATGGTTATGGTAGCCGATGTGTACACGCTAGTCAAATCAAAAGGGAAATAAATATGTATTACCACATATTTATATTCTTCTATTGCATCAATTTTGGCTGGTTGTCTCCTCTAGGAATGAAAATTCTACGGTTGCCTACGTAAAGTTTGACAGACTTTAAAGGCGTACAGGTTTCCTCTTATATTTTTCCTTCGTTATACATATAAAGTTATATTTAATATTGAAATGCACGTAATCTACAGTTGGAGGTGTGTGTCAAGATTTGACCGCATATCCCCGGATCACTAGGCTGAAATACAAAACCACGAGACTCTCAATAATGTGTAATCATGTCATTGACGTTAATTGCTAGGTAACCGTCGAAGGAAACGAATGAGCTACAGTTACAGCTACGCGTCAAGCTGCAGAGACCTGTGATCTATTGTTGCGGTGAGGCATTTGTAAGTCACTGTGTGAAAACATTGAAATCAGGTTCAACAAATTAATCGGCCCAAATTTTTGGAACGCATGAGTCACGGTTAAGCAAACGCCAAACATGGGGGTCATTGCCCGATCATGGAAGAATTTCGAATCGTAGTTTATTAATGTGCATGCAAGTGAATTTAATGGGATTGTATTAATACAATTCTACTTCAATTTTATTGCCTAGACTAGAAACATTGCTAGTGGACAAAACTTGTTAGTGTTAATTCAATATCAGAATATGTAAGATATGCATTATTTGCAGAATGGAAATTGTAGGTATGACAATGGTCAATCCTACCTGGATTGACACATCATTATATAGACCAATTTTATCAATGCTGCTTAACTGTAATGCTGTAATGGAAATTGAAAACGTTTATGAAATATATCATAATTAGAAAATGTATCCCACATACCCTCTCTAGTTATAAAGCAGATCCGATAGATTATGGGATCTCTACCTAGTACTTAAAAGATTTGTTAAACATACCACATATTGGTAGCAAAACTATCTCTATTAAAAATCAATTGAAGCAATACACAACTTTATTACCACTTTTAAAATAAATATACAAATACACTTACCTGGTTTCAATAAAAATTATATATCTTATTTTCGATATTTAAGAATCAATTACTGATTACAGTACACAAGGCAACTAGATAAAAACAATGCAGA
>DWDX01005315.1:0-10637 GCA_018245675.1 Agara michaeli | reverse complement strand
CTAGTAGACTTGTAACATCTTTATATGTACCCATATTTGTGCAAATAAACGTCTTTGTCTTGTCTTTGTCTTTGTCTATTGATGCCCTGTAATTGACCGACTCGTAATTACGGAGGACTATGTCAAATGTCCTTTTTGAAGGTACTATTAGTCGTATAATCCGGAGATTAACATTGTCTATCCATTATGGCAATCTAGGACGGAATGCTGATGTTGTGAGAGGAATGTGGCGAGCAAGTGAAACTAAAGTGTATATAAACAAATTCAAAGTTTGTCTGAAATCCTCTCAATTTAAGTTCCATTTTTGTGATTGGATATAATTGTCTTGGGGCTAACTCTCAAAATCATATCGCCATAAACCGTTGGACACTAGAGAGTAGACTTTAAAGTGAAGATTGAAAATACTGACCCGGTTCTCCGACAATTCTTTCTAATATCACCTGTTTTATTTTCTTACATTCTTTTATACATGCAAACACTAGATTTGTATATATGAATGACTTTTCCAGCTTGGGACAAAAATCGTGGAACTAATTTTTCAGCTGTCACTAAAAGAAACCTATTCAAAATAGATATTTTCATGTATACTTGTTTCACTCTTATTTTTGTTAGGTACCACTTTGTTTTCTTTATGATTCAACACAATATAGTAGTAGCAAATTTTGTCAATAAGTTGTAATTATTAAAAAAGAGCCTTTTATATTTTGTTTTCGTTTTGTTTTATATTTACGCAAAATTCTTTCAAATAGAAATTTGTAACGTTTCGCTACATAATTTGTTTCGATTCCCAGAAAGTTACGGTTGTAATCCTTATTGATAGGTATTATAATATAAAATTCAATGAAAATTGTTCTTTCTCTCTCAGCTCGTACTGACCCACTTTAGACATAAATCACCGGCACATTTGTGTGGGTTAGGAAAGGTTTCGCATAGTTTGCAAACGACAGTTACATGTATGTATATCAAAAATAAATGAGTACGAAATGACAATATCCAATGTCTTAGATACTTATAGAAAGTTCTGTCACTTGTATTCAAGTACTAACCAATATTTTAATAACAATATTTAGGTACTTATTTTATTAATTCACACTAACATTCAACATAACACAATAATCCTATGAAAGACTGCAGAATGGAGCGGCAGCGGCCATTTGTGACTGCTGTCTGCTCGATTGCTACTGTTATTAAAGAAAAAAATATAAACTGTTCACTAAAGATATAGAGGACCGTAATTTATTTTATGTCAACATACATCTAGACAACATATGTAGTTTTACTGTTAAATGTAAAGAACTAATTTTCTAACCATTTTCAGTTGCGCTAAAGTTGAGACTGGTTTAGAAAAAATCGGTCTTTGATCGAAACGTTGAACATGGTTTGTTATTTTGTATGCGTGTAGTAGGCGAATTTTTTTAAACTATTTTTATACCAATACAATTTATAGTTGAACAAAAATGACTATTCGATTAAAGCCATTTTAATCCCAGCGCCTAGATTTTATTATAGGTAGACTCGGCTGTCCACGGATTTTTTCAAACCTTGAGTATGCACTGCTAATTGTGGCGGACTCAAATATACTACTTTTTTGGTTTATTCCAATACATTTCAATGTTTGTCTATATTGCTTTACTGGGAAAAGATACACAAACAAACAAATTCTGAGACGTTCTGTATGGCGAATATTATTTTATTTTATTCTTTATGTTTCCACGACATGTAAGTGCTACAAAACTGCTGCCAAAATGCGATACACATTTTAATCAAATTCTAAACCGCTTTCGAACAAGTATTACCTATATTTACATGCAGAAATACGAGTACATGATAGTATTCTATTCTTATACAATTATAAAATTCAATGGAGCATTATGCATCTTAGCATACGAGAAGGCAGAATAATGATGAATTAAATGTCAAGTAAATAATAATGTTATTAACGCTAACTTTAATATTAGTATATTATGCATAGATTACATAAATATTTATGGAAACACTTCTTATATTATTTACAATGTATATACTATGTATACACATGCCTTTATATATTTGCCGAACAAAATCCTACCGTTCTGAAGATATTTATTGGGTGCAGAACTACCGTACTTTAGTCTTCTGAGCGCTAACTTCGTTATTCATGATCAAAATTATCATTATTTATCTCTCTACAAATCTGATACGTTTCGCAAGCACTTGATGTAGGTACAAAAAAGACCTCCTGCCCTCGCCGAATCAGGTATTATACCGGCGATATATACAAGTGGAATGAGATAGGAATTGAATATAGTTTTAGAAGTCTATGATTTATAGTATGACCTAACTCAAACCCACTAGATGCCGTAAAAGATAGGTTGGTTCTGGCTCTGTACGCATGGAGACAGTGAAATATTGCTTAAATCTTTTACAGAGGCTACATACGTCCGTGTCACGTGTCTCAAGCAGGTTTTTTTTTAATCTATGCAATACATTTTCCGTAAAGAGTAATATTTACAACAATAATTTTAATAATTTATGATGAGATATAAATGGATACAAAGTTAATATTAGCCCAGAAAAACCTCAAGGTTTCATATTTGGATATAAAATTATACCTGTCATATGTTCCAGACAAATTTATGGATTATTGTTACGAGAGAGAATGATTGAAAATCTTTCAATATAATTTAAATAATTATATTTGATTGGAAGAATTGGGGCAAGTAATTCCGAATTCCTTGCGATAATTCCATGATTAAAAACGACCAAAGAATACCTATTGTCCGTAAGAAAAATCGGAAGTTTGTGTGGTTTCGCGTGTGTGGATTGTTTAAGGAAAACACATTCTATTCTATTCAATATCAATTCTTTACATAATTTTAAGTATACTTTGTAATGGAATCACATGACTTATATAATACAATTACTTGCACTTCACTTTACTTCGTGTACAGTTTTATCTGGAATACAAATGAACTTTACATGTTAATGTCGATAACAAGTGATACAATAGTAGATGGTCGCAGTTGATCAAGCTGACAGCATTATTAGCCAGTTATCAAAGCTGAGTTACATCAATGTAGACAAAGCATTACGTTCTTGAAAAAATTACCGAGTATCAATCACCATTAATTTTAGCAAACAATAGCGTTTGTTCGACATATTGGTGCTCTAAGGTGCATATTTGTCCCCGAAGCTCGGGACCAGATTACAGCGACGATATCTCCTGCCTGTCGTAAGAAACGACTGAAAGGACGCCTCTGGGGTTGTAGACGGCCAGAGTGCGAGCCCTGACCGTCCAGTCACGGAAGGATGACGGAGTGTGGCTGCACAAAGAGGTAGACAGACATCACTGTACATAAAGAGTGATGAATGTTGAAGAGGCACGTCAGGTCTGTAAGGATGAATAGATAAATTGATGACTTTACCTGTGCTCTTACGTGATTGAGAATTTGATGATATTATTTATATGTATAATTATATATTTTGGGAGAACGTCAATGAAAGTAGGTTTATTTAATCATCAATTCTTCGTTACAATTTGTGAATTTTATAAATATAATTTAAAAAAAAAACATGTCTTTAAGAGGAATGTCAAAAAAGAAAAGCCGAATCACCAGACTTCCGAAATCAAATTAAGCATGACGTAAGTTCATTTACGTAAGCCTCGGCGCTATTGAAAATCAAATAACAAAAATTAAGGAGACGCGAATATCGCACACTGTTTGAAAATACGCAACAGAATTATAAATATATTCAACTTTTTTTTCCAAAGATGATGAGAATCTGGACTGCCTACCACAGGACATAAAACACAAAATATTTTTATAAAACTAACTACCAGACGTCGACCTCAAAATTTATTTATACTTCTATACTACTCAATTCTACAACACTAAATATTGTTAATATTTAGATGACATACACACAAAAGTGCCGTCTACACCATTGATACGAGAATTAAAACAGAAGAATTACTAGAAGCATAGAAGCAGGTGAGGCAATGTGACTGCCATCTTAATAATAGCTAAATAATCATAATTGCAAATAGTGAAAAAATGTTATTACCTATAGATAATTGGCATGATTTTGCTTAGTGTGCCATTTATTAAAATTCAACAACAAAATATATATTATTAGTATATACTACTTTTGATATCCTTAAGCGGATCAGGATCTATTAATTCGACCTAGTTGCTATCGACTCATGGGAACTTAACGTTATTGTGTAGCCCTTTAGTTAAAACTAAATGGTTTTAACCCAACTTATAGATTTCTTCTGAAATTGTATACCTTTTGGAAAATAAATATAATCGCAAGTAACAAAACAATTTTTAAAATTAGTCTTAAAGCATACAAACTTCAAAAACGATAGAAATTTATGAATAAAAATTGGTCACAACTTGTCAAAAGTGTTTGACACCCGCTTCTTCGTACTTAACATTTTTAACATAATTACTTTTGGTATCAGAAGAAAGTGTCATCAAAGTTTGTTCAAGTTTAAATGATCCTAAGGTTTTTACTCTTCGCTCTTCGAATAAGTAACCAACTAAAGGCTCATTTACATTTAATTGCTTTCGTAAATCTATAATTCTTATTAAAATGTTTAAATTTATTTAAATGTTTAAATTTATTTAAATGGATTTCATTACATTACGTGCAAGCTATAATGCATGCACATACACACTGGTACATACATACGGCTGGTAAATCTGTTATACGCTTGACATCGTAAAATACGTAACTGAGATTATTACTTAAAATACGATTTACATATTTTGAATATTTAATTAACGTTTGTCTTCATTTCTAATGCTTATGTATGAAGTAAACTGTGTTGGAACATTTTAAATTCTTGAAAAAGGCTTTACTTACAAACTTTTAACGACATACGTGTTAAAAAACTAAGTGAAATGGAGGCTAATTAACATTTAGTAACGTACATGTAAATTTCTCTCCAAGTCACTTTATCGTTATAATTTCTAAGATTTCAAATTGAAAGACCCTGTAGCATCGTTTGGGTGGCGTGCACATGGTTACCAACCAATATATGTACACTGAAGCCTGATGGATTAGTGTATAAGAGACAGTGGCAAAAGCAGCCTAGCAGCTTGAAGCAAATCTAGTAATTTCATAAAACTGTATTAGTACCTACCACTACAGAAATCTAGATACTCGTATCTTGTTACTTTATATTATGTAGATGAATTGCCAACATATTAAAAACATCACTCTTATTAATTGTCTCAGAATAGCTACTTCACAATGCTAGTTTCGTTTTTATTATATACCAACTTAATACATTTCTTTTTTGCTGGTATGTGCCTATTTATATATTCTCAGACTAACACTTCGAATTGTGAGTAAATTGTAGGTACCGTATTGTTTGGGTTTCGAATTAAAGCTTTCAATATGTTAATGTGAGTTTCAAGTTCAATTGTAAATTACAATCAATTGTTAATTGATTAATTGTGTGCAAAATAACCAAATCAAAGCTAAGCTACACAAATTCAAGTGACCATGGTATAACTTTCTAGTGAAAACGCAATTCTAATTAATAAACAATCAAATATCTTATGAGTATATGTCTGATATATACTCCTTCAGATATATCAAACGAAATTAATATCTACGAACGACGGTGTAGGTACTAGCCATACCTCTGTACTTTAATTTGAAAATAAAATGTACTCAAACTGTTTTTCATCATTTGAACTACCTGGTCAACTTTCGTACCTGTTCGAAAAAAGATTCTCGCTCGCGTCATGAATCAACAAAGCGCGATAATAACGATGCACTAAGAAAAGTGGCCGTTGGTTGTGTACCAACCAGCATTTTTAATGTGTTTAGTTGATAATCGCGTGCCGCGCGCAACGCTCGTGCCTCCGTGCAAGCCGCACGGCCACTGCGACACCCATACCTCCCGCCGATCCATTTCTTGCCAAGTTCTCTCCTGCTTAGCCGTCGCATCTAGTTCTCTTTCCGTCGAGTCAAGTGCAAGATATCATTTGACGAGTCTACAAAGTCATCATAAGAAAACATTGAGAAAAGCCGGTTGAGATATCACGGACATTGGCGATAACAATTGATTCAAGGTATATAAAACAGCTAAGTTTATTACCCACACCGAGATGACTTACAAAAGGTACATAGTACACACCAATAGTTTAAAATTTCCTCCCGAATAACAAATAGAAAATTAAATTTTGCTGAAACAAGCAATTAGATATTCAGACTACTTACATAATTTAATATCTAATTGTTTTCATTTAGCACTTTTTACGATTGTGACGAAATCAACGAATAATATATCTTCTTCACTGCCAAAAACTTGAAAGAAAATTATCATTATAACGGCGATTAAATTTATGTATGAAAAAATTATTAAAAGTTAAAACATACCTATGTTGTTATAGGAAATAATACTGTTCTTCGCACAATTGCAGTTGGATATTATTTGTTAAAAGGTTACAAATAGTGTTATTAGTTTGGTGTGTTTACGACAATGTAGTGACACAAAAGTTTCTAACACTATATTGCGCTCTTCTATACTAGTCTATACGAATATTATAATGAGGTAATGTTTGTGAGTTAAGTTGTATGTAGGAGGTAATGTTCGAATCTACTCTTCCAACTTTTAAACTTCTTTCACCGGTAGTATGCTACGCTATTACTGAGTGACATAGGCTATTTGTTTATTTAAAAATACATTCGGGATCCGTATTAAAACTCCAATATTATAACCGAAAGTGTAAATAAAACACCTATAAAATTCCTTACATCTCGTGCGCTGCTAAAACCATTGATGATAGAACAAAATAATGTAGTACGGGTTTGTAGAACACATGATTATCTACAAAAAGTTATCCAACTTAATTCAACCATTTTTATAAATCTTAAATCCTCCCGTGCCGGGACGTGTGGCTAATCTATAAAAATTTTCTACGCATGCTTATACTCGGAATTTTTGTTATAAATAAAATATTGTATTACACGCAACGCATAAACAACGGGCGTCAAAATAATATTGTGATATATTGTCATAGGAAAAATGTCACGCAGGTATCGATACCAAAATTTTGTAGTAAACTATGGCTTAATAGAGCGAGTCCCCCGCGGTCTCGCCGCGGTTCATTCGGGATAACGTTTGAAGCTTCAAAAGTAATTTCCTGTTATTCTCGCGTCCTGTACACTTTCTATGTTTGATCTTTGTTTTTCGTTCGTTTTATTGGATCTTTTCTATTTTCTTTCAACGCATACCCATTATACATTTTAGGTTCTGTGTTTAAACTTATTAACCGACTTCAAAAAAAGGAGGAGGTTCTCAATTCGTCTGTATTTTTGTTTGTTATGTTTGTTACCTCATAACTTTGGACTGTGAGGACCGATTTCGATTTTTTTTTTTGTGATCGAAAGGTGGTGCTTCCCATTTGGTCCCATTTTATTTTGTTCAAGATCTGACCATGGCATCTATGAGAAAACCATAAAAGTGTTCAATTTCCATTACGTATGTGCGCGGCAAATGGACTGTTTTCTTACTGGAAATGGAATTAGAATTGAAATGGATTCTTTGTTTACCTATTGTACTTCAAGGGTAGTTTAATGACAGTTTGGTCAGATACGCAGGATTGTAAACCGAAGTACGGCGAAGAAACTCCCACAACTAAACATCTAGCCGTCAAAGACGCATCGCGATATATTTAGAACGCAGCGCAGGGGCCGCTCGGATCGCGTTTAATGGAACGACTCCATTATTCAACTGTACGAGACGGATGTGTCAAATGAGACTAAAAATGTAAAACACACGTATCCCACAAGATTAACTCCTCGGAGCATCTGTCGATTGTTTATTTTTTGTTTGGTCAATTATTTATGTTTTTTTATTGCAGATACGAAGGGCGGTCCTCGGGATCGTCTCCAAATAAAGTACGAAAGATAATCTGTTTTAGTCATTTTATTGGTATTTCAAATTACCATAAAGACTGTACTACGTGTCTTCGAATATATTGTGTCTTCGAATAGGGAACGGCAACGATGAGAGAATTTCTTTGTAAAAGTTTTATTACCAAAAAAAATAAAATGAACAGGATTCAGAGAGAATATTATTAGAAGATCAGACAAAGATATGACAAGATCCAATGAACCAAGACATAAAGTGCCAACCATTTTCCAGAATCTTCCAGAAGTTTCCAGAAACTTCCACTGCTCTAGTGGAATTCACTGAACCAACGCAACTCTATCTACGCGGATTGTTAACATTTTATATAATATAGACATAGAATTCCCTTGGTTAAAATTGTTGAATAATTCTATGGAACAGTCTGTGGACATTAAAACCAAACGGGAGCCGTGCCATTTTGATTTCATAAAAAAATAATGAACTACCCTTTGCATTCGCTTTATCTTTCATTTCCCACCCATTGTGTCTTAACAGCATCTCTTGAAATACATTTTTAATTCGAAACATCCTCCGGAAAGCTTCCGCACTCATAATGCAGGCATCAAGCGCTTTTAAATGTTCATTTCTCCGTCGAATATCAAGCAAGGCGAATACGAGATCTCTCGTAAGGCCAACAAAAGGAAATGTTCCGTTTTTAATTTCATCTTAACGCGCGCAAAAAAAAAACAATATTTGCTCTAACAAAAATTAATCCGCGTTCCACGAGGGATACTCTTAAGGGAATGACTTAAGTCCAATACGGCAGTTGTTTCACAAACAGCGGCCTAGATACTTAAGTTTGTTATTTTATTGCAATACCATACTGGACAAAGACAAAGACAATGACATTTATTTGGACAAATATGGACAAAATTGGACAAATACATGCAAAGATTTTAGAGAGTTATTAGTTCAAGCCCATACTTTGCCTTTTATAAACCGACTTCAAAAAAAGGAGGAGGTTCTCAATTCGCCTGTATTTTTTTTTAATGTTTGTTACCTCATAACTCTGGAACGCGTGGACCGATTTCGAAAAATTTTTTTTTAATCGAAAGGTGGTGCTTCCCGTTGGGTCCCATTTTATCGATTTACGACACTTGTTTTGTCGTAAGTACACCGTGATTGGTTCCCATTCTCTTCGTATGTTCGCGTACCGTTTTTACGAGTGCTGTCAGATGAAAAATTGTTCAATTTTTGCCGGAGAGAAGCGTTCAATTTAAAACTGAATGAGGCTGATTGAATAGGACACGGGGAGCGGTAATTTTAAAAGCGTAGATTATTTACTTCAATACTTGCCTTTGAAGATCTGCCTTTGTGTTCACGCAAACATCAAATCAACGTTATTTATTGAAATAATTGCATATATTTATAATAGATAAATAACATTTTGTATTTTCAAAACTCGTGTAGGTATTCAATATAGTTGCTTTCGTAAAACTCCTTTAAGAAGATATCTTTAATCATTGGTAATTAGTAATTAACGTGCCTAAACTTAAATTTTATTTATTTATTCTACCGTACTAACTTATATCATGTTCATCATTGATTCGAATTTCAAAATTCAAATAGTCATTTCACTAAACGTTCTAGTGTTAAAACGCAGCATTTACTAAGAAAATTTATTTGTTTTCAACTTTAATGATGTATAGGATTTATATTGAATTTACATTTACATATATGTAGATAATCGATATCATAAGCGGTCTTACGATTCAAGTCTCGGATATACACGTCTTTTCGAAGGCGTGTCACAACACTCGGTCATTTACACGCGTGATTTATACAACGATTCGCTAACATGTTACATTATCTGAGACTTTCGATTTTCTCTTTCGACCCTTTTGTTTATCCACTGCTGGACCGGGTCTCCTCTCATAGTGAGGGCGATTTAGGTCATAGTCCACCACGCTGGCCGAGTCCGGATTGGTAGACTACACACACCTCATAAAATATTATATAATTCATAACATGTCTAAGTTGTGCAGGTTTCCTCACGATGTTTTCCTTCACCGTTACAGCAAGTGATATTGAAATGTTACTTATAAAACGCACGTAATAAATCAGAGGCGCGTGCCAAGATCGAACCCAGACCCCCCGGAGTGTGAGGCTGTGTTTCAAACCACTAGGCTACCACTGCTTCAGTGCGATTAAATAAATTGGATTCAATTGTAAAATGTATTGAAAAAAATGAAATACATTAACCACATTTCCGACTTTACGTATTCACATATCGAAACTGGTAACTTAAGTTTAACTTTAACTTTAAGTTTTTAACTTAAGTTAACTTTAACTTAACTTAACATTTATTGAATGTTTTATGTGTTTATAAGGATTGTATTGAACAGGTTTACATAGTCGGCCACGCTGCGCCAGGCTCGGAGTCCGGACACGCGTACAACGCACACTCGGTTGACGCTAACGCCAAGTACCTCCGCATGGTGCGGCGTTACGCGAAGATCATTGCCGGCCAATTTTTTGGACACCTCCACGCAGACACGTTCAGGGTTATTTATGATAAGGGTTTGTATGATAACAGTTAACCGTGAGCTATGTAAATATACATATATGTATATAAAAGGTTTTCTATGTGCATAATGACTCATCACGATATCTCTGGAATAAGCCGTAGAGACTTGAAATTTGGCAGGAATATTTCTTTCGCTAAGTAGAGATCAGATAAGAACGGGTTTTATATGAATAATATAAAATTCCACCCCCAAAG
>DWDX01005314.1:0-10638 GCA_018245675.1 Agara michaeli | reverse complement strand
CCCCCCGCCCCCGCCGCGCGCAGGCGGCACAGCGCGGCGCCGCGCCGGCACAGCGCCTCCACCAGCCAGCCGCGCTGCTTCTCCTGCTCCCTGAGCGCCGCACGCACCGCTAGCGTTACTACCACTCGTATGGGAAACAACCGTAGCAATTTGATATGCTCATTTTCTGCTACAATTTTTAACTTTTACAATATCAAGGAATAATTCGATACAGTTCATAGGGCATCGTTTTACATCACGTCCACGACGTCCGCTACACACAAACATCACTCACTGCTTAATCTTGTTGGCGTCGCTCCGCAGGTCATTCTTCATCCCCAAATACGCGAGCAACTTCTCCTGGTCGATTTGTTTTATTACCTGAAACATAACAAAACATAGTAAAATGTACGATGTGACTAGGGCCCTAACAATGAGGTTACGGGCGGCCAGGGTGGGAGCTCTGGCCGTCCAGTCAGCGACCCCGGGAAGGACGACGGTGCGCGTGGCCACATTCCGGCCCGGATGATGTCCCGCGACGAGCCGAAACAGGGCGCGGCGCAGGAGGACACCGATGCGTTCCGTACGGAGATCCCCGAGTCCTCCAACGGCTTCGAAGAAGGCCACCGAGGGGGTTTCAGTGCGGTAAGAATCCCACATTACTCGGTGTCTCTCCCAAGGCACCGTGGTACCTTTTGAAGGTATCCCCCCGTAACCAAAAAAGGGGCCGTAACAATACAATGACCACCAATAAACATGTACGTAGACTCCGGCTGCGATAAAACATATTTTGTTTTGATTTTGCACTACTCTGAAGGGCCCATCACACCGTCGCATGCTTAATGTGTCCATCTAATCACAGCGTACGAAGAGACGCGTAATAGTACTGGCAAGTAGAAACGACACCGACACGGAGAGTTACAAGAAATATTACTGTGTTGAACAGAAGCATGTATTTAGACATGTACATATGAACGTCTATTAGTAGAGTGGTTACCACAGAGAACCGTTAGTGCCACGTGGCAACACGTTGTTTGTTGTTGTTATTACTAAGTCGTAACGCACTTTGTCCGATGTGGCGACGAGCTGCTCGCACCGCGCGGCGGTCATCTCCGGCTCTTGGTTGGCGCGCGGTAACCTGGAATATAGACCGTATTAAATATATAAGACTACGCTTTGGCAGATAATGAATAGTGGTGTTTGTACAATCGTCAAAATAATGATCGCGTTGAGAAATATTATGATTGGAATTTATAATCTAATGGTATTGAAAAATGTCTATTGAAAAATTTGACCTAAAATATATGTATCGTTTATTTTAATTTATCTTAAATATCCACTAATTATACTTATATATCTTAACGTAATCGAGCACGACCAAGGCTCTTGTGAGGAGATACTATCGGATGCAGTATGCTGACAACAAAAATTATTGTTTGGAGTAACAATGTTTCTCGCTCACTTCTTAGGGTCGGTGGGCGAGTCCACGCCGTTCAGGTACGCGACGTGTATGGCGAGGTAGCCGGGGAATTTCTCCTGGGCCTCTTCGTACACCTGCTCTAGTTTATCGCCTTCTGGAATTTTTCATTTAATGCTTAGAATGATTCCACACTCAGTTATCCACTTCCAAATTAGACAAACGCCTGTGTTACGGTAACCGGACAGCTCATAAACATTTAACGACTCGAACATGAGGTAGGTCCAGTAATACAAAATGTTTTAGTTTTTAAGCATTATTTGAAAGTGATTAAACGAATAGCAGCGTTTGTTGAATTTGGTTACGTACAATTTACATTTTCTGGTCCTTTCGAGCCGGATATTAAGCAGCGACAGTACAGCGCCCAACGTGCGCGTGTCAGCGCTAAGAGCGATGTGTCGACACGTGTCAGTCGTGAGGAAGTGTAATATGTTATGGAAGTAAGTGTAGGACAGCATACGGTTCGCCCGGGGAACTACCACCGCTACATCCGTTTCTATTGTTAATACAACTCGTACTTCGGTTTGAAGGTTGTGGATGCCGGTCCACGTGTACTCGTATACGGGAGGCCATCACCTCAGCCCTCAAGAATAACGACGCCTCCGTGACCGACCTCTACTGATTCTTATCAACATTGATCACTGACCTAATCTACACGACAGTCCCGTCCCCACACCCTACCAGAGGTCGGCCGCGGAGGTCCGTGCACACAGACAGAGGCGACGCACCGAGCTTGGCGAGCCAGGTGAGCGCGAACTCCTTCTCGGCGTCGCGGTAGTCGTCGAGCGCGCGCGGCTTGTCGTCCTTGGGCCGCTCGGCGCGCTCGGCGCGGTCGCGCGCGGGCGGCCGGCGCGGCGGCTCGCACAGCGCCAGCGCCAGCGGGTACACGTCCACCTTGCGCGCCAGCTCGTCGCGCGCGAAGCTCACCGTGCCCGTCAGCGCGTGCCCGGCGCCCGGCGCGCGCCCCATCCTGACGAGCCCGCACCGTTAGGACGCTGACACCGCGCCGCGGGGGCTTTTATGCATAAGGACGTTGCCACGATGCATGTCGATGTCGCGTCGGTAAATATATATGCGTATATTTGACATTTTTATAATTCAGTACAAACGAATATATTATAGTATGTAAGTAGTACTACTAGCAGTGACCTACTAATATGTAGGTAAATTTTCTAATTTACCAAACTCTTTTTGGTGCAAATACCATCAATATCGGATAATACTATTACGATACAAATTGAAAATGACTCACTTATCAATGGAGGCCGGGGTAAAATATAGAGGTAGTAGGTTTCCGTTGGAGACAGACGCCGTGGAGAACTTCTTACCGCCCGTCAACGCCTGCGAAACGAACGACTATCATCGAACGAACGAACGGCCGAGTAGACTTCGGTCCCGCGGGAACATTGGGATAAAAAATATCCTGTTCATTCCCAAGTTTCAAGCGATCCCCATAACGGCGGTACCTGCGGCTGCGCGGCGTACACGTCGAGCACGAGCGGCTGCGGCAGGCGCTGCTGCACCACCAGCGGCAGCTCGGCCAGCCGCTCCAGCAGCGCGCGGCTATCGTGCCGCACGCCCAGCCGCAGCGTGTACTCGCCCTTCTCCAGCTTCACGCAGTACTGAGCACACACACCTCACATTACGAGCGCTCGCGGCTCGGTGTCGTCGACATATTTTTATTTTAATAAAAAAGTAAGAATAGTTATTTATTGAATAATTGTGACTTTTCACTACCTTGGAAGGATACGCGTCGCCGACGGCCATGAGCTGCTTGCAGCTGTTGTACAACATCCACATCTGGGACTCGAACTCGGACTCGTACAGCATGTCGCACAGCATCGACACTATCGGCGACACCTGGAAATACCACAACGATCATATACAACATTTTATGAATACACACAGTATCCTTCTAGACAAAGAAATAAAACAATTGATCGCATTAAAACCCAGTATTTTTAATAACACCGTATTTTTTTTTATGCAAGACATTTACAGTTTCTTGCGTTCCTACTTTGTAGGCGCTAAATAAAGTCTTGTGTAGAAAATGAAACCTTTAAATATTCTTTTCTTAATATCGCACGTACACACTAATAGATATTAACGTTTCTGTACACGAATAATGTCAGCCGCGAACGCACCTCGGTGGCTTTAGCGATGTGGAAGCTGTAGGTGTTGACGAGCTGGTAGATCTGCTTGCCCGGCGGGATCACGTCGCGCGCCGACAGCGGAGAGATCTTGGAATCCGTCGGCCTGCACCACACGAACGTGCAAACAATTGATTGATATATACATGCAACACTGGCCACGCGGTCGAATGGTCAGTGATTCTGACTGAGAAACCGGAGCTCGTTGGTTTGACTCCCAGCCGGGACAAACATTTGGGTGTGTAGCACATTTGTTTGTTCTGTGTGTGGTCGTAATAAACATTTCTATATATGTATGTTTATGAGCTGTCCGGTTAACATAATGCAGGCACTCGATTGCCTAATTTGTAATCGGACAGCCGTGTGTGGAATCGTTCCCGGTTATTAAGAGAATCCTAAGTCGTGCGGCGTCCACCTTTGCGATGCGTTCGCCGGCACGCGTCAGTGTCGACGTACCTGTAGACGGGCTCGCTGTACTTGAGCTGCGCGCTGGGCTGCACCTCCTCCAGGCGCAGCGCCGACAGCACCACGGCGCCCAGCGCCTGCGAGCTCATGTGCATGCGGGAGCCGAAGTCCGGCTTGAGCCCGTGGAACTCCACCGCATAGTCCACCGGCAGGTCGCCGATGTTCGCCCAGTACTTCGCTATCACCACCTCCAGGGTGATCCCGCCCTGGCGAAAGAGAACGGTCACATTCCGTCGATACCAATGATGACAAATTATCATCAAACGGAACATAGGATTCTGCAAAGCGAGGACGAAAAGTCCTTTTCCCCGTAACAAATTTGATTACAATCGGTTACAACAACAACGAGTACACGAATTTCGGCCGTGAATAGGCAACATACACACAAACATACACGAGTTCGGTTTTATATAATTATAGGATCACTCACCACGACTTGGAAGGGAAGCAGCATGGGCCCCCCGGCGGACACGTTGACCATCTTCTGCGTCTCGTGACATCTGCAACTCTTCCGCGGCAGCAGCTGCATCGTGTGGATGAGGAATCTGCCCGTCTTGTCCGTGTCTTCCGTTTCCATTTTGAGAATGGCCCACGTCGCTTCCGGCGGGACTGTTGGCAATAGTTAAGAATCCATATTAACAACTACAACCGACAAACAGCTACATCTTTGCACTTCTACCCTTCACTGACTTAGATTAGCTCAAGGGAGATGAAAGCGTATATGAAAAAAAGTTATAGATGAAAACTTTTGGGACCCGATAAAGATGTCTCGTCCATTTCCATCCTTTAATCGGGGCCACGACGTCCAGTCTCGATTCACAGTAAGTCAGTATCTACTGGCTTCCTCGAGTTACCAGATCATATACATGAGTACATATATTAGATGGACATGTGATTACCAATAACGAAGTGTCTCTTGAGCGTGCCCGCCTGGAAGAGCACGCCGCTCTCGGTGAGGTGCGGCGCGGACGGCGTGTCCAGCGCCAGCGGCTGCGGCTGGATCACGGTCACGGGGATGCGGAACAGCGGGCCCTTCTCTACGCACGACACGTCGTATGCGTTGATGCTGCGACGTGAAACGATGGCGTCAAGTCGCGTTCTTGGACTTTCAACGTATATGTTCAAGATAATAACATTGTCTAGGGCGGAAGCGGTCGACTGCTGGCCAAAGGTCACCGGTCCTATCTGTTCGATACAGTCGGACAGTTGGTAAGGTGCGAGTCAGCCACACTGAGTGTATAGACACGTGAGCGAGGAACGCCCTGCGCGTCCTTCGCTACTTGTGTCGAGGGCAGCGAGCGGACTGCGGCGGGTACCTGGCGAAGTGCGGTCCGGGCGGCAGCGCGGCCAGGTGCAGGCGCAGGGAAAGCGCGCGCGCGGCGTTGGCGAGGTGCAGATGCGTGGGCGCGGCCAGCCACGACGCGCCGCCCGCCAGCGCCACGCGCACGTTGAACGCCAGCTGCGTGCTCATCGCCTCCTTGTCTGCGCACACCACCCCATACTCACGTCTCGTTAGCTCTGCCACCGCTCTCTCCGCGCTATAATACTGCGCGTATTGAAGGGACATTTCGATTTTTTATTCTCGGTGGCGTTGCGCTATTTAATAGCGGTACGGACGCACGTTCGGCTGCAAATCGTCAGCGGGTGGCCGTTAATATAATGAACAACATATAACTGGCTAATGTAGTACTATCCCAATATATTATGGCAAAATAGGTGGACGGAACGAAAACGAGATGTCTACTCACGCTCTGCGTTACATTAATAACAAACACCGTTGCGTATCGGTGACTTAAACTATAGCTCGGCTCCAAAAAGGTATGTAGATAAAAAAAGTGTGTGTCGAAGGTGCAAGCTCACTGTCGGGGTCGTCGTGCCGCAGCAGGAAGTGCGGCTCCACGGACACGGCCACGTCGCGGTCGCCGTCGTCGGGGCGCGCGCGCACGAACACGCCCTTGGCGGCCGCGGCGCCGCACTGCACGCTGAACGTCACGTCGCGCTCGGCCGCCGCGTGGTACGCGCTCAGCAGCTCGAACGCCTGCACGCACGCACGCGTCACGTCCTCTAGTCCGACATATCGCTCCCTCTTCGACACTAGCGCTTTACACGTTTCATATACAACTATGTACATACTATGTAACTAAAAATGAACAATGTTCCGATGGATTTATACAGTTCGATAGGAAAATCATCATTCATCTGCCGCTGAGACAAAAAATTAACTCTATATACTAAATATACTTTGTCACCTTTTCAATATTAAGTAGACCGCAGCCTTGAGCCCACGGCTCCACGTGGTTCAAATAGGTGGCGGAGTTCTCCAAGGATCGTTTCATGGAATACGGTGAATATGGTAGTTTCTTTGCTTTCAGTCCAGATATCAAAGCGGCTGAAATTACCAATAACATTTGCTTATTAGTAGAATGAAAAGTAGACAAGAAAATAATGATTGATGATACACAGTACTTATATGCATACACAGAAAAATATTTCCATGGAATTATATTTTATATTATATTTTTTAAATCGGCTTATCGTCGATAATATAGTATATTAAATAAAAATAAGTGTCAGACCACCCCCACAGACACGACATTACGTAAGTATATTGTATATAAACGTAAAATAGTAAAATAAATCAAAGGTATCTCACCGACGGCACCCGACACGTGCGGCGCCGCCATCGACGTCCCGTTCATTAGCTGCGAGTTGCGCAGCGTGAATCTGGAACGAACGGACGTGCTACGATAAAAGTACAATGATCTACGTCCGTAAGACTACAATATATCGCGTAACGAAACATAAGCAAAGCGTCGTTTCATGTTATTGCACAATTTATGAAAATCAAAAAATTAAGTTAAGCGTCATGAGGGAACCTGCGAGCCACTAATAATATTGTGCAAACGTAATAAAATATACATCGATATAAACGTTTATAGGAAGCATGTACGTACCGATACTTGTGCGAATAAGTATTATCGTACCTGGCGACGGAGGCGACGGCCCCGCCGGGCGCCACGAGCGCCACGCCGCTGGCGCCGTCGGCGCACGGCCCGCGCGAGCTCCAGCTGAAGGCGCCGGCCGCCACGCGCGCGCGCATGGAGTACGCCGCCGACATCATCTCGCACGACACGTACGCGCCCACGCCTGCCGCGACACCACACGTCTTACTACACTACTGACACAACCACATCTTGCTCTCTCTCGCTCTCTCTCTCTCTCTCTCTGGCAGACATACATACATTCATACATTAAAAAACGATAACGTATATTTAACGTTATATCCTAAAAAAAATCTGTTTATTTATTTGTTACTAGAATGTAAGATAACTTCAGCCTACCTATCAGTATAGGCTGTGCGATGTCGGGCGGAGCGCCAATAGTGCCCAGCGCCGGTCCGTGGTTCCCGGCGGACACCACCCAGGACACACCGTATTTGTTAACAACTGTACTGATTATCTCGCCCACACGTCTGAAACAACAAAAACAATCGAGTCACAATTGTAGTTCACCACAAAAATTAATTTGACAAGAGAATAACTATTTAAATAAAACAAAGTCATATAATAAAGACCGGTGGAAGGAATAGCAATGCCACTTTTAGACACACTATATATCACAGTGCCTATATCTGGACTGATAATATAAAATTCTTCATAATATGTGCTGGAATGAATTTTGATGAAACGTTTTTATATATCTCTCATGATTACAGTAATCACATCGCTTAGTTTACTTATCTGTTAGGAGTGTGAGGAAACGAGTTACAATATATCTGACAGTGTTGTTTACTATGGAACTGACAAAAAGGTGGCCGGTGATAGCACAGTCCATGCCAGTGTGACCAAAATGTTTAGGCTCTAATAATTTAGTAATTGCGGCTATATTTGATTATAGGGAATGATTAAAACATCACTTCGAATCATAAAACGAAAAGAAATGATAATAAGGGATTATTTCCAGTTATATTACCCCGCATTTGACCAATGTGCGTGCTCGCCATAGCTCATATTAACGACATCTATCTTCATTGTCTTCGACATCTCCATTATTTTGATGCACGCCCTCACCAACGCCGAGCCGGTCTCCATGGAACCGAGACGGCTGTCGCCGATGGTCAGGGACACTATCTTTGCTCCGGGCGCCACTCCGTTCTTATCCGGTTCGTCGGGAAAGTACCCGGCCGCGATCGCCGCCACGTGGGTGCCGTGGGTCGCTGTTGGGGAGGAAAATGTTCTTGTAAATCATCACATACAGGTACACCTAAATGAAGTAACATTTAAAGCAGCTGTCAAAACAACATTCGAGTTTAACGACTGATGGATTGCAATTTCCCGTTTTTGACAAACTCGAAATTATCACTCTTATTTCCACTGAACATTCAAAATATTAAATGAAATATAGACTAAGCAAAGAAAAAGAAAACCATCTACACCTATAATAGTATAGAGGCAAAATTTTCTTGTCTGTAGGTAACCTCTAGAACTACCTAACACAATCAAAAAACTAATTTACCAATACATATATTATTTATTTCTTATTAATATAGGCTATTTTCTATTCTGATGCAATACAAAAATAATACATATACAAGTATGGTTGGTTGAATGGTTGAGTTGATTTGGTGGGTGCAGATATAACCATAATTTGTGTGCTACAATACATACCACACCATGCAGCTGATACCACGAGATACTTACAACACAAGCCGACGACCTCAAGAATCTGGCCTTCGTCGTGAACATTAATACTGATGGTCATCTCGTCAAAGGGTGTGAGATGGGTGTGCTCTTTAGTTTTGCTGTACTCTCCTAACAAAGGGCCGGATTCTAAATCTCCATTCTCAGAAGTGTCTATGCAGGCTCTGCAAAATAAACTTGACATAACAGAAATTCTACATAGTCCTTAATTGATCTTGATTGCAAACGATCTATTAAATAATTCAACATTAATAAACTTCCATGATTATTTTTGTTTCAAAATCTAGGAGATTACAAGGGTTTGTGAATTGAACGGTAATAGTCCGAAGTGTGGCACGATGTATTGCAAGTGTATTGAAAAGCAAGGTAGACAATAATGAAGAATAACACATATTGCACAACCACAACTGTGAAATAAATCTACCATTGGATTCTTGTAGTTGGGAACGATGGGAAGAAACTTGACCTACTACAAATTGCAATGCTACATCACAATAGATAAATTACCTCCACACATCTCCATCATTAAACAGCACACAGTCATAAGTAGGGCCAACGTCATTATATTTCTTGTCAGCATTCTGTAACACTTCAACCCTTGCTTCTAATTCTTCTTTGAGCTGTTTATCTTCATAGCTCAGTGTAGAATTTTTTGCCACAACTTCATTTTCAAAATCCTGCAGCTTCTTTGTGGCCTCGGCCATTGCTGGCTTTTGACCGACGTCCCACAAGTGTTCCTTGCGATGTTCCTGTATCCTCTCTTTCAATTTCGTGGGGTACAGGCTGAAGGAGTGTAGTACCCCTACTCTCCAGGTGCCCGTTGGGTTCTTCCATGATTCTGGAATCTGAAATTACATGTTGACAGTACATAATGAAATAGATATATATATGGAGACACTGAAAGCTTAAAATGACTGGTGATTATTTGTCAGCACTATATTCAGATACAAAAAAACATCCACCTGAAATATGGATTCAGAATCAGAATATCTTCACTATACAACGTTGTGGGGTACAATATGCAATTTGAATCTTACAAGAAAGCAACTAAGGTCTCAAATTTCAATGGATTCATTTAAACTGTAAGTCTTTCTATCAAGAACCATTCTGTCAAATGCCCATATTGTGGTAAACAACGTTTTCGAATGCAGCTAAATTAAATGTCGTTTATTAATATTACCATGTATTATTTATATTACAAAATACAAATGTAAATGTTAATGCCATTAACATGACAAACTATAATAACTATACTGCTTATCAGACTATTTATATACGAAGTTTGATATACATTAATATTCCTTTTACATTTCAAACACTGTAACTGTAATTCACTTCTCATGTACATTATTTGTAGTTAATCAATCTTATTCGTCATTCATTGTCATCATTGAAAATTATTTGTCATGTCAAGTAATAATTTCAAGTGAATTTATAGTGTGTTCCATATTTTAAAGAGTCCTTGTATTTGAAATATTCCTCTCATACTATCTTTAATCTTAACTCGTCTGCAATTTGCACTCAGTTTTATAAGGTTAAAAGTAAATGTTGCCTACCGGCCACAAAACATTGCATTGCAAAAATTTATGTTTCTCTGTAAATGTGCATATTAGTACACCGTTGGAAGAAATTAAAGGGGTAAAATGAAAAAAAAATTTGAAATGCATTTGTGATTCACATCCAAAAATAAATATGTAGCAGAAAGGCCAAAAAATTACTTTAGTAATAATACAGTATATGTAATTTAAAAGTCCTCTCATGTTTGAGTTACTCGAAGTTATTAGAATGATAAATATGTTTATTCCTGCTATTGCGCGGCATAGCAACGACAAAACGTCAGCTGAAAATATGACAACGAACAGCTGTG
>DWDX01005313.1:0-10638 GCA_018245675.1 Agara michaeli | reverse complement strand
TAACTGGTGAAATGTGGGAGTGTACTACACTCCTCTGCCTACCCCTTAGGGGATTACAGGCGTGATGTTACGTAAATGGCCTAATTTGGTATCGGATAGCCGTATGCGGAATCGTCCCCTGGATATTACGTTATCATTTAAATTCTTCGAGCGAGGAAATAAGACAAAATGGCATAGAAATAAACAGTGGTTAAAACTAGGTCTCGGTGCAAAGAGTCATTGCAAGAATACTTGAATACTATACAATATACTATTATACAATATACTATACTACTAATACAATATACTATACAACAACACGCCATTTAGAGAATTCGCAGAACGAAAACTAAAAGTACCTAACAGACGACAAAATACGTGAAAATCCGCTGCGACCAATTATTTTTTGCCGCTGGAAATTTGAGTATTACGAGATTCGAATCGTTTAAAGAGAAGGAATTATAGAAAAAGCACTGCGCATCTTCAAAGGTGGGCCACAACCCTTTGGGCGAGGGGGCGAGGGGAGGGTACGCACAGTAATATAGAAAACTTGTGTTAGCCCAGTTCCTCGCCTTTGTAACATCATTTCGGCTCCCGGCGTAGTCGAGCTCGCAGATCTTGATACTTTTTCATAATAATAACAACGGGGGCCAGTTCCACGCGCGGCTATCTGATTCCAAATTATGGCAATTGAATGCCCGTGTTATGGTAACCGGACATAACCGGACAGCTGATAAACATACAACGTATATTATACATACACTATAATACTTGTATAGATATTTTTATCACACCGAGACACGGAACGGACAAATGTGCTCATTACACAAATGTTTGTCCCGGATGGGAATTGAACCCGCGACCTCCGGTTTTGCAGTCAGGGTCACTAGCCACTCGACCACGACGCTAGTCGAGGCCATTGTAATGATTTTTCTTAAATGTATATGTATGTATATCTATATATGCATTTTTAACAACTTTACAGTATCATTCATTTTCCTGAGATATGATTATTATAAATTATACGTGCTAGATGATTTGTTGATTAAGTTTATTTATTTCACCAGTATATCGTTGATTTAAAAAAAAAACTCATATAATAAATAATATTGATATTATGTATTATATAATGAATTGTGGCATTCATAAAAACACGTAATTTTCGTATCAATTCAATATTAATTACGTATTGCATTGAATTTTAATGGGTGCAAAGATGTTTAAACTTAAAAATAACACGTATTCAAATTAGATGCTAATTGATTGTGTTTGTCTTATTAATATTCCATTATATTTAATAACTTAATTATAAACGGAAAATTAAATATCAAGTATCAAGATTACTTTCATGACACTGAGCTTTATAATTTAAGAAGAAGAAACAGGCCATAAGAAATAAATGTAAAGAAGGAGAAGAAACGTTCGGAGCCCGAAAGGGTTGAAAGGGGTGCGAAACACCCCCACCTGTACATATACGGCTATAGACGTTAAATGCAAAACATTAACGCTTGTACCGCGGTCCGTTTGTTTGTTGAGCTATTTTGTTCATAGTTATTTCAAAGATGTCCGTAAAAAAAATTCTTACGATCAAATTTAAATCATACGAAAAAAAATATTTAATATTTTTTTTACGTTTCAATATTCTGTAACGGTAAAATATAATTTCCTTAGTAAAATAAAATATGAATTATATTTTAATTACATTTATATATCTGTTAATTAAAAAAATTGAGATACGGATCAAGAATATCATCATCAATAGAAATATAAACATTCTGAACGAAATAAAAATTTCACAAATGGTTCCACATTTAAAAACAATTACACTAAAATACACTAAATTGTGTTGTAACGTAATAAAAAAATATATCAAAACGAAAAGGTCTTTTTATAAATATATTTAAACAACAATTGAACCCGCAGTATATATGCTAGCTAGCTCATCAATGTGGTTGTGCCAATTGCTTGTGTTAGAGTATTTTTGCTCGCGCATAAATCGTAAGCATGTTTTAGAAGCAGTTCTTTGTTTCATTACGGACGGGGTCGCTGCCAAATTGTTTTTACCCAGCGTATTGATTGCTTTAAATTTATTAAAAAATTACGAACGAGTATTCGCGCTTTTTGACGGGGGATTTTATTTAAAAAAAAAAAAAAATTTGACTGCGCCTAGAAATGGAATTCGAATTTCGAACTGTTTCCACTTTCGAATTGTCACACATGGTTCACGTTCGTGGCTTTTGGCCAGTATGCTTCGACAAATTATTATGTAAAAAGTATTATGTTTGTATGTTTATCTGTCGTTCGGGTACTGACACTGTCATTTGCTACAGGATCTCGATTGTTATTGTCGTTGAGTGTATGTATGTACCTTATGATGAATAAGACGATTTGAATTTGAATTTGAATTTGAATTATTGTTCATTCGGAAGCGTTCAGTTGAACATGTCAATTGTTTTTACAGCGCGTTTTGATTGATGCCCTGTAAGTCGGGCTTTCGGCATCATAATGTAAGGTCAAAAATTAATTAGTTAATTAGGCCCTTCCTGTTGAGGCGTATGCTTTGTTTATTTAGACTGTTCATTTTGTTAATAAAAGCGAACGAAAAACATAAATGTGAAAGCTCGTGTAGATTTCTTTGTAAGCCATTGTTATGTATTTTTTTAATAATAATAATAAGTGTTATACCTGGCGCCTTCCGATCAATTTGGATCAGGTTATTTTTTCAACTTTGCAATTGATTTAAAAATCTTTTGAAAACCCTTGTGAGTATGACAAGCGTATTTTTTTAAAGAAATTTGGTTTCCTGGTATGCCTATTACAGTCCTGTTAACGTTTAAATAATTAGTAGTTGCATTATTACCTGCCAATAAATATGCTACCATCCGTCTTTCGTTGATAAAAATAGATTCAATGAAAGAAAAGAATTTTGACCTATCAGTTAGACAAAGGGATCTGGGAAAAATGTTTGTTGCTGAATCTCTCGTGTTTTGTTTCAATTTGAACAATGAGAACTTGACTGTTCAAAAAATGAAATTTATGAAATGAACTGAGTCCACCTTTAACATTATGATTATATGCTTATACAGAGTAACATAATTTTTTAGAATTGGATTACACAAGTGAATTGTTAAAAAGCTTGATTAAAAAATTTAATTTTAATTAATTTATCAGATCAAATAAACATGATTTGTTCATTAAATCCTATTATTGCGTGAAACAAGGTTAAGAAAACGATGAACTGTTTTCACTATTCCATAGGTTCCTTTGCCATTGTGTTTCTCGGGGAACGATTGGGAACATAGGGAATCCGTTCAAACCTGTTTCCGGTAATACAAGTAGTATTATTAATTATAATGTATATTTAACAGGAGGTTCGGAATCGCCTTTGAAAGATATAGGAATAACATTTTCCGAAAAAACGCAAAACAGCCTCCACCTAGACATTGACACTGTAAGAAAATTTAGGTTAGTAATTTTTTTTCGGTGTTGGTATTTTGGATTGATGTTAATTGTGATAAAAGTATAGATGTTTTCAAGGTGCATCGTTCGGACAGATTGAAAGTTATGGAAGACAGCTTCGTAGACGATAATGAACTGCGTGCAATATTTAACGTCAGAACTAATTCGGAATGAAAAGTGTGAATGTAGAAAATACATCACCGGACGCGAAGCGGATTAGGAGAGATTTCGAATTTAAACGTTCCTGTTTCACAAAGTAAGAGTCCCTTTCAAGGAACAGAAAGAAGGTAAATTAGAAACAGCAGCGCGAATCCGAGACGTATCGATGAGTGATCCGAAAGGGAGTTATAGCCCTTTATCGCGTAAATTCCCATTTACTCCACAAACGGCCGATCTACAAAGGCACTGATGAAAAAAAACAGATGAAACTCTTCCCAAGTATCCTCCAATCGAAATTCAATACCAATTAAAATGGTCCATTTTACCCCCACTTCCCAAGTTGTCAGTGGCCCTCGAGATAGTATTTAAATTAAGGAATATTCTCATTGAGTCGTCCCAAGCGACTCATTTAAATTAAGCTTTTTGAAAAAGTCTCATATCTTCTTTACCCGAGGCGCACCGGTACATCAAAGGGGGTGGGTGGTAACGGGGTAAGATATTTTTCTTGGCGGGGCGGAGGGGGGGAAAATGCGTACACCCACACACTTGTGCGTGAGTAAATACCGACGCACACAGACGCCGAGGCTGTATGTAAAACACTTTAAGAAGCGGCGAAGAAATGCGAGACGCTTAGCGGTCACAGGGTGTTTCTTCTTAGGGGCTTAATTGAAGATTCTTTGTATATTTCCCTTGAATAGAATAATTTCTGTTTTAATATTCATACCATTTCTCGCCCGAACGATTCGTTATTGGTATTTGTTCTGTTTGCTGTTTCGTTTTAATTTTTCTCTGTTATTAATTTAATTATCGCATTGCAAATGAAACTATTTGAAGAGCTCGGCGCTAACAGGCGGTCGTGAATAGCCAAATTTCCATAATATTATGTAGGCCGCGTTCGACATTTGCATGTGTCGTGTCTCGTGGCAAGGTTTTCACGAGAGATTGCGAAATAATCATCCCATATTAGGAATTATCGTTGGATAAATGCGTATACTCTTGTTATCATCCACGTCATTAATCTATACGTAAAATCTAATCAGAGTGCCAGCGCTATCTTATACTAAAAATCATTAAATATCATTGGGGTTATTTATTAATTGGCAATGATTGGCAATAATTCATATTGTTATTTTGAATAGCCATGTACCCAGAAGTGTATCCTAGAAAGTTATGTAACCAATGTGACGCATGGGACTGGTATGATTGTACCAATAACATCACTCTTAAGGAGGATGGAAGCGAAGTGGTGACCAGTTATGTTTCAAAGTGATGATTTCCAATTACAATAAATACATATATTACATTATACTCGCAGTAGGATGCTGAGGTACTTAACTCGTGGTTTAACAATCTAACGTAATTTATAAAAGAATATTTGAATTTCGAACAAGATATTTTTCGTGTATTTTTTTGCGTCGTTCAGTTAAAGGATTGTCGCTGAATATTGAAAAAAAAAAAATTTAACCAATTTCTTATTAACATTTCGCACCGAAGCTTTCAACACAATTGCCAGTAATGACGTAAAGGTTACGAAATAATTCTAATATTTCTTAATTTTTTTCCTTTTTTTAAACACCCTGTTCTTTGGGGGTAAAAGCGAAAGGGTTGCGGAGGCGATCGTCTCCCCGGGGTGTCCACCGCCTTCTTACAACCTTTTTACTGTGGGGGTGCAGAGTAAGCGATGATAGAGACTGCGGTACAAAGGACCTGTGAAAATTTTATAGTCTGCGTAATTATTTCAATTGCATACTAAAACATACAATCGATTTTACTTGTCTAATTATCTTTAATGCATTAGGAAAATGGGGTGGTAAATGGAATTTTAAGTAACATTTCGAGTCTTACTTAAAGTTTTGTCTATGACAGTGTAGGATAATTGAACTTTAATAATTTTAAAATCGTCATTATGTTGTCATTTGCCTATAATCTATTTTTAAATATTCCAGATCGTTCTACGAAGTACAACATAATTTAGTCTCATTGAATCACGAAAAATGTCCATGTAAATTACATGAAAATGACAGAAATTAGATATTTGCAGATCACCTTTTGGAACATGTTGTGACTAGGTCACGTTGTAAAGTGCTGTGTAAATGTAAGGCATTTCTAAGGCTTCAGCTTCGAGTGAAGAAATAGGAAATTCAGAAAGGCTATACTGTGATTTGATATGGTAACAAATGTTGTATACATCGATCATAATCACACTATCTAAAATCATCATATCAACCAGAATCTATCTTGAGTTTGTAAGCGAAGGGACAGTGTGGGTAAAAGCTTTCGTTCTGTGTTTGAAGGGTTTGTTTTAATTTGTAGTATGCACGTAGGTTTTTCGTAGTTGATACAATTGGGTCTCGTGTACACATTTACGTACGTTGCCGATGGTAATGCATCTAATTTCAACTTTCATATTTGGAATGTTAATGGAACAAGATTCATAATTGGCCGTTTCAAAATGCGCGTCGAACAATAGAATAATAAAAGTAATGACGTTCTAAAAAGTATAATTAATCTATATCGCCGCTCTCTCTGTCAGCAAGTCTCCGTCGCCAAGAATGTTGTATTAGCGCGGGGGTGGGTAGGGGTGTAATTGCAAAATAAAATTAGCCGGAACGGGTACGTGCTCAATTTGCGCCACCCAGCACTGATTTGTTTTCGCTCCAACCGTCCTACTCTGTGCTGTGTCCTCTGAAGATTCTTAGCCTATATATTATTGATTCGGTGTCCGTATTGTTTCAGCGATGCTGTGTAAGAAAATATGGGAAGTGAAGTGTTATACTACGTGGATTGTATCGTAAGGAATTCGACGTACGCTGAGCGTACGGGCGCGGTGGATGCGCTAACGGTAGATTTTATTGACTGTTTAAATGATCATTTGCTTTAACATTCACCTTTAGAGGTTCAAAAGGTTCCGTCCACAGTATAACGATTCGGCCAACTGAACCGGAGACCCACGGCATACAGCTGTACCTGCACTGAAGTAGAATAGTAAATTATTCAATTGCGCTCATTAGCATCTTAAAATTCAGCGAGTTAGAGATTTAGTATGGAACTTCTAGAAGCTTGTTCCACGAGTATTCACCCCTTCGTTTAGAAAAACTAGACACGTCTGCTAAAACACACACACAGATGAAGTGAAGTGTATGGAATTTATTTAACATTACCGACCAGGGCGTAGCAAGCGAACTGTATGTGTATGTTCACAGTTGTATATTTAACTTTTCTATCTTGGCCCGTTAATTATCTTCTGAGCGATTTGAATGTCGAGTTCTTTTCAATGAAGAAAGAGTTATATAACATAGTTCAGGAGTTTTAGTCTGTGAGATTAAAGACTTTGTGTACATTCAAGCACCTTAATGAAAAATACAAGTAGGTAATGAGTTTTGCAATTATTGAGATGTTGAAGGTTCCCAT
Organism: Agara michaeli; assembly: GCA_018245675.1. Classification (NCBI taxonomy): domain Eukaryota; kingdom Metazoa; phylum Arthropoda; class Insecta; order Lepidoptera; family Hesperiidae; genus Agara; species Agara michaeli. Next base: position 3,630 of record DWDX01005313.1, on the reverse strand, counting down.
AGCAGTACAGAGTTAGTTGGTTAGATCTTAGTTAGCAAGGAGACTCACGACTTGCAGAGAACTTTTGAGTAACAGTCGAGCCAGACGTCAGTTACATACGTCTTTGCTTTCCATGCCATATGTATGTATAGGTAGCGTTTAGGCTTAGGTACTAGGTAAACATAAATTCAAACTGGCAGTGAGTTAAAGAAACAAAAGGCCGACTTCGAAACTCGCTTCCAACATCCCCTTAATGTCGATGCCTTTATTCAAATCTGTATAGAAACTTCCCGGCGTCAATATGTAAAGTCGAAGTGGAAACTATGTATATAGCGATACTTATATTTTAGTTCCGTCTATTGAAAACGGATTCCCAGTAGTTAGTTGACAGGAATAAGCAGGGAAAATCCCTGGGGCGATGCAAAAGTCCCGGCCGTGATTCCATCCGCGGGAATGTTAAAAGCCGAAAGTTTCAGGGCCGGGCCGCGGAGTCAATGGCTTTTTTATTTTCGCGTTTTCTTTCCTTTCCGGTTCAACTTTCCCCAAGTTTTATTTTGAGGAAGTTCCACGAGTGTCAGTTTGGCGTTCGCTCCGCAATTTTCCGCGGCTCGCGCCGATAATTGCGGCCGCAGGTGGGAAATTTTTTTATTTTCCTTTCCACTCCGCTGTTTAATTTGCGGCGATATTACTATTTCGGGCCGGTCGCCGTCTGCGTCCGCATAAAACGTGTTGCGGTATCGGCTGCCCTATCTCCACCCATTTACTGACATGCCACACATGGCACGCCCACTCGTGCGAACGCCCACCGTATGTCGCGCACATGTGTATATATGTGCCCCAGATACGTGGTGCCGCGTATGTGCGCCACACATGGGCGTACGTGCACACTGCGCATGCCGATGGGCGTGGTCTCCCCGCCGTTAACGTTTACGTCACGTCACAGCCACCGTCACGGTCTTCTGTGTGCGAGCCCAACGTGACAGCTATTTATTCAGCGGGCGACTTCGGCGTAACGATAAATGAGTTATAATTTATTTTTACTTGAAAAAGGAAGGGTAAGGGAGACTCCGCTTGTAATTAATGGCGAAATTGGCTATTCCGAGTATTCGGGAGCCGGTAATGAGGTGAGATTGAGATTAAAACTCGGGTAAATGAGCTTCGTGAAGAATTAAGGACGGAAAAATTGAGAGCGGCGCACAGCGAGTCTCCGCGAGCGCGCGGTTCGTGTATACATTATTTATGATTTCCTTTTACTCTGAGCTTTTATGATCCAGAGAGTAATACCCGCTGAAGGTATGTACGAACGCGGTGTAATATTCGTTCGATCGTTATAAAGGCATAATGTGGCACTGTTTTCAGTCTTTACAATGTAACGAGTATACCTATGCAGCTCTGCGTTGAACTGTTTAACAAGAAAAGCTAATTCAATTACTTAGAGGCTACACGCCAGAGACTATACTAATTGGAATTTGTTCCCACATTCATAGGGCTCCGGTTCATTCGGACGGGAGACGTAATATTGAATAGGATTTTTGAATGTTCATCAATATAGTACCTAATATCAAGCATGGAGTGAACTACTCAATTTTCAAAATGCTAGTTGAATAATAGTAGGTACTTACTATCAAAGTCAGCTCGGTGAAAGGAAATTCTCTCCAATGTTAATTGTATAGGTCTTCCTTTGATTGAAACTATGATTTATGCAATGGGGTTTTTCCAGAAATACGCGTAGCATAACGTCGACTGTTCCAATAGGATCCTATATATGGTAACCACAAACCTCTAAAGGTTTTTAAATCTTGTTGATAACAACAACAATAATAATAATAATAACGCGGTTATCCGCTTCCGAATGAGGCAATTGAATTGCTGTGTTATGGTAACCGGACAGCTGATAAACATATGTACATACAATATACAATAGAGATATTTTTATTAAGACCAGATATAGAAAATGTGGTCATCACACAAACGTTTGTCCTTCGTGGGAATCAAACCCACGACCTCCGGATTTGCAGTCAGGGCTTCTAACCACTCGATCCCGCCTCCAGTTGTTCTATTGTTGAATAGTTACCTTTCATAATGGGAATATTAATGATATGGGACAACTCCAGCGACGACTACTTACTTGATTCCAAATTACGTAAGTATTATGGTAACTAGACAGCTGGTAATTTGCACACACTTATAGGATATTTCACAAGACTAAATGCAAATTTCGTAAAAATATTTTCCTACTCCATTATAGCAAGTGGTCTTTAATCTTAAAATTGCTCGTAACTTTGCAAAATTACAGGTGCGTTGACTTTGGAGTATGCTTTTTCTTAGTTTTAGTTTTAGTTCACAGCGGTGAGTGCTCCGAGGAGCTATTGGATCTGGTAGCAGTATCGCCCTACTCCTTACCATTCGAATAAGAGTTAAATTTCACCCACAGCAATTGGACTTGTAGCACTCCTCGACATTTCGGTTCACGCGTTCATTTGCACCACGTGCGTGTAAAATGCGAATTGAACTTCCATCCGAGGATTTACGCAATAACAAAGGGCTCTTCATGAAAGGCGTGAAAGGACCTTCGAAACCAGCACAGCATCGGCCACTCTTTGGTGTTGCGCATAACAAATCACTGTCTGGAGCCCTATCTGTCTGTGTATTAATATTTCAGTTGAATATTGCAATGCGACGAGGATGATCTGTAAAAAAATGGTGCCGAAAGAGAACTTTTATCAAAACTTTTCCTGCGTTATAAGTAAATTTTCACGCTTTCCGCGAGAAGGGAGTTCACGGTCAAATTCTCGAAGGTCAGTTCCATTGTCATAACAGCAGTTCAAACTGCTTGCAAGTGTGCTACACCGTTACGATTTCTAATTAACACTACACATAGTTACATCGAGCTGTGATAGCCTGGTGGTGTTGATTTCAGTTGCCCACCCCGGGGATCTAGGTTCAGATTCCATGCACACAATTCTGACTTTACAAAGTTAAGTGCACTCTGTAATTGAAAGTTTGTCTACCACACTGGTGGGAGCGAAGTAAACAAAAGGTACAACACATTACGGTATAGCATGACATAACTCCATATAATTTTAATGTGACATAATCCAATTTAAATCAATTTACTGTTACACTATTCCGTCCGGTGTTAACACACGATATTGACCGTTGGTGTTGTCGACATAAGAACGATAGTGGTATGACATGTTTACATTTGCGTATGTTGACAAATGGTAACGCAGCGGGCAGTGGGGTAACCATTAAGCAGTGTCAGAGCGGAACGCGTAAGGAATTCAGGTAGTGCGTATGACGGATGGACTGTCCGCGATTCTCGCGTCGGGTGGTCGACGTGTGGTCTGTTTATTAATAGAGCTTTTACTTTTGTTTGCATGACCGAAACAGTTATTTATGATAGAAACTAAATTCAAATTAGGATTGTTTTGTGTAATTGTGGAAAACACCCGCGCATCTGGAAACTAAGGAAAGGAAAAGAAAGGAAACTAAGGAAAATCGAATAGGATACAAACTAACTGCATAAAAACGTAACATCACCCCTGTAATCCCTTTAAGGGGTAGGCAGAGGAGTGTAGTACACCTCCACATTTCACCAGTTACGTTTAAGTCCCATAATGGAATAGGTGGTGAGCCTATTGCCATGCA